>CAAHFI010894354.1:0-10675 GCA_900893395.1 Euglena gracilis
CTCTGCCACCTGTTTGGGATACCGGGTTCTGTATGGGTCAGGCGTCAGTTTGTCACCGGGTGCAGGTCGGCACCACCCCGTAGACCGCAGACCCCCAGCAGACGGGTGAGTGTGCCGCGTTCTGCGCGAGTTCAGGGTGGGTGGGTGTGCGCATCTCGGGCGGTGCACGTCAGGGGGACAGCGTTTGTAGCAGTGTGTACGGCGAGTTCATACGGAATACGAAAACGTGTACAGAAAAGTGGCCAGCGAGCACCGGCAGCCTGAACCGCGCGTGTGCCTGAAGTAACAGACACGAGCGGTGCATCCCCACCTGTTTCAAGAGGTGCGGGCGGGGTGAGGGCAGACGACAACAGTCCCTCGTGCGCAGCCAATTTTGCGAAATTTGGAAAAATCAAAAAAACTTGGTCGCAGGTGCGCCTGAGGGACACGGTGTGCGATGGCCGTTGGTTTTAGCGATTCAGGTTGCACAGCACCGGAAGCAGCTGAGAACGGGACAAAGGTGAGGGTGATGCTTCCGGTCAAACGCCCTCCCCGGCGCCTGAAATCGGGATCCATGACAGTACACCGACCTGTTACGACAGACGCAGAGCCACGAGCCGGCGTGGGTCGTATACGCTGACGTGATGAGCCAAACTGCACTCCGAAATGCGAGAGTGACACGTCCGCGGTGCGCAGCTGCGCCCGGCAGACGTTCTGTGCTTTACTGTGCACTCTGAACTCAGAACCAGACGCACCTGCGCTTGGTTCTCCTGCTGAAATCCTGAATGAAAAACGGGGCGCGCATGCGCACCGTTGCTGTGTGTGAGGGTGTCACTGTCCATCCGCTTCTGAATTCCATACCGTGCATTCAATAGGGTTTGTGTGTGCACTCAGTACAGGCAGTCGTGCGCACCTGCGCCTGGATCTCAATTGTTTTTAAAGTGACGGTGCCAGGCGCAATGCGCACGGCAGCCAGGGTGACGGGTGCACAGGCCGCTGAAAGGCACAGTGGCCAGTGAAGACGGTCGGTTGGGTGGGAGAATTGTTACCCAGGGTCGGTGTTGGTGTGTTCCGGGTGACGGAAGCCGATGACAGAGCTCACTCGGCCCAAGTGTGCGGGCAGGCGCCGCTGCGCAGCGCCGACCTCGTCGATCCTGCGTCCCCGTCCCGTTGCCGGCGATCCTCACCGCTGATGTCGAGCTCCACCCCGCCGGGCCGCGGCATCCGGCAGCGTGGGACGCAGCAGTACAGCGATGCAGTGCGGCGGGCGGCGGACTCTGGCAAGGTGATGGGCGAGCTGGCGGCGCTGCACCTGGCCCGGACCTTCGACGAGTTCGTCCGGGGCGTGCTGGCCCCGCCGGAGCACCACCTGCTGCCGTTCGTCGCCACGTGGCGCACATGCGCCGGCCGCTGCGGACGCGGGGCCGCGGCACGCTGCTGGAGGAGCTGCAGCGGAACCCCGGCGGCGGAGCGACGAGGCTGCTGCAGAACGCCTGGGCGTACTACCGCATCGCCCGGGACGCGGCGTGCCCGCGGCAGGACCAGCCCCACGTGCCCGCCGGCGACGTGCCGATGGGGTGGACGCGGGCGGTGTCCCGCTACCTCCGGTCCGCCGGCATCCGCCCCGAGGCGCCGCTGTGGGACGCGGCGGTGCGGCGGGAGCTGGCGGCCCAGCGGCTGCGGCAGCTGTGGGCGGACATGGAGGGGGCGCACGTGGTGGTCTGGTTCGACAACCTGTACCGCCAGCGGTACGTGACCACCCCGCGGGTGCCCCACGCGTCCCTGAACGGCACCATCATGGCCGTGATGCGCCGCACGGACCCCGCCGCCGCGCGCCGGGAGCCCGCCCCGGCCCTGCCCGCCGTGCGCGTGCTGCTGGCCGACGCCCGGCGCAGCGGGGCTCGTACCGGTGGTGGAGCGAGTCCCTGGCGGCCTTCGCCCGCGGCCCGCTGGTGGACCTCCTCGCGCGCTGCCGCGGCCCGCTGGAGGAGGAGCAGTTCCGGGTGCCCCTCGACGTGCCCCGCGAGAACGCCTGGTCCCCGGTCTGGCGACCGTTCAACCTGTGCGAGACGGTGGTCGGCGCCCAGGTGGGCCTGCTGCAGACCCTCCGCTTCCTCCAGGAGAACGTGCTGCCGCAGGTGGCCGGCCCCGTCCTCGTCCTGGCGGACGAGAACATCTGGTACCGCGCCGCGCGGCTGCGGTACGGCCAGCTCACCGCCACCCGCTGGGACCTGGCCGCCACGTTCGACCGGCTGCCCCTGCTGTACGGCGTCTGGCACCCGTACAAGCAGCTGCTGCACGCCCTGCACCGCCGCTTCCTGCCGTTCTACCTGTTCCTGCAGAACGGCACGCTGGAGGTGACGGGCCGGCCGCGGTCCCCCTACGCCCCCGTGCAGACGCTGGAGCGCTGGCTGGGCGCGCTGCTGCTGGTGGGCGAGGAGGAGCGGGCGCAGCTGCGCGCGTGGCGGGAGCGGCTGGCGGCGCGGGTGGGGCGGGTGGAGGCGGAGGTGCGGCAGCGCGCGGCCCGGGTGGAGGCCCTGCGGTCCGAGCGCGCGCAGGTGCGCCCGGGGACAGCGGCGTGCCGGGTGCGGGTCCGGCTTCGTGGGGCCCCTGCAGGTGGCCGGAGCGTCCGGGCAGGCGGCGGAGGAGGAGCTGCGGCAGGGGTGCCTGGCGCTGCAGCGGCTGTGGACGGAGGCGGCGGTGGTGGACGGCTGGCGGGACCTGGTGGAGGTGTGGGCCCCGGCCGCCCTGGTGCTGGGCTGGATGGTCGGTCCTGCAGCTGGGACGGACGGGCCGCGGGCAGCGGCTGGCAGGCCCGCGAGGCGCTGCAGACGGCCCTGCTCCTGCTGGTGCACCTCGAGGTGGACCTGCCGTCGGCGGCCGCCGGCCCCCGCCCCCTGGGCCGACGGCCACCCCGCCCGAGGCCGCCGCGGCCGTGCTGGCGGAGCTGCGGGCCGCGGAGCGCGGCCGCCCGCCGCGGGCCCGGTCCTCCTCGGAGTACGTGCGGACGGTGTCCTGCGCGCTGCTGCTCTGGACGGAGTGGCACGACCGCCTGCCGGCGTGCTGCTACGCCGAGGAGCTGAACGAGGCCGCCATCAGCCGCCTCGGGGGGCCCTGAAGCAGCACCCGCAGTCGCAGTCCTTCGACGAGGCGATGGACCTCTACATCGCCGTGCGGCCGGGCACCCGGGGGCCAAGCGCATCGGCGCCGGCGGCGTGGGGCGGGAGTGGGTGGCGCAGTCCACAGAGCGGCTCCGGGAGCTGCTGCGACGCTGCGCGCCGCGGCGGAGCGCACCTGCGCCCGGCGGAGCGGTGGCAACGTCCGCGCCGCGGCGGATCGGGGCGGTCGCGGTCGGGCCGGCGTCCGGCGCCGCCCAGCCCGGGCCGGTGCCGGCGGGGTCCACCGCTGCGGCGGGCTGGCGGCGCCGGAGCTGGCCGCCAAGGTGGTCACGTACGTGGAGCGGAGCGGGGCGAAGGAGTGCGTGGCGCAGGCCGCGTGGCCCTCCTGGTGGCGGCCCCGCGGACGCCCGCCGCGCCCCGCCGCCGACGACCTGGCCGACGTGCTGCGCCGCAGCCTGCTCCTGATGCTGCGCGACGAGGAGCCCTCGGCCGACGCGGCGGCGGAGCTGGACCTGCTGGCGGCCCGGCAGCCGGAGGCCGCCGCCGCGGCGCTGCGGGCGGAGTACGCCGGCGTCCCGGTGCCGGAGCGCGCCCCCAAGCCGGGCCGCGGGCCCGCGGCCGGCCCACCCGCCCGCGGTCGGCGGGCGTCCCCGGCCGCACCGGTGTGGACCCAGGGGCCGCCGACTGTTGGCCGGTTCAGTGTCCGCGTCAGCTGGCAGCTGGTGCCCCGCCGGGTTGTTTTTGGGTTGCACGCACCGCCTCTCGGTACGTCACGTCCCTCCCGGGGCGACTGTCAGGCGCAGCTGCGCACGCTTTTGGTTGGAACGCATCCTCCGTGTCAGAATTCACGCGCACCTGCGCACGCTCCCCTCGCGGTTAGTCATCGTTGTGCCGGTCCAAACCCCCCATCAGCCAATCCGGACGGTGAACGCCGACCTCGTGGGGCGGGCGTGCCGCAAACCAGCCCTGGGTTGTCCCTCCATCGCAGATGCGCACGCCGTGCGTAACCCCTCCCCCTCCCCCTTCTCTCGCTGGGCTGTGTCCACTCCGGCACCCAACCCGCCGTCGTGCCCCGGAGACCGAAGCCCGCCGCCGCCGGTGCGGACGCAGCGGCGCGCCCGGGCCACCGGCGGCCACGATCGGCGCTGCGGCCCGGACCGGCACGCCGGCGGCTGCGGGGTCCTCCGTCGCAGCTGCGCACCCGGACGCCGGGGCTGTCCCGCAGCGGTGGTTCACCCGTGGTGTGCCAGCCGAGCAGCAGATCGCCCTGCGGCCGCGGCGCGACCGGTCGGCGGAGCCGACGGGTCCGGCGACCCCGTCCGGTGCGGCTCCCAGCCTGCGGCGCCATCACTTCGGCGGTCGCGTGCGCGCCGCCCCACCCCCTCCGCCGACTCCGCGGCGGCGGAAACGTGTACCTCCCGGACCAGCCGCCCGGGCCGGAGGAGCACTGAGGACGCGGCGGGTCGGCGGCGGGGGCGGGCGGCCCCGGACTTCCGACCCTGGGGAGGTGCTGCTGGTCTCCGTTTTTTTTGTGTTTCTCCCACACTGCGTGGTTTCGGATTCTGAAAGATGGCGCGGATAGCCCTTGATTGCTAGAATACCCCGCCCCCGGTCGCCGGACCCAACGGTGCCCGGAATGGGGAGTGCGCCCCCGGACGGCGGGGGTCGGAATCTCCGGCTCGCGACGAATCCGCGACTTAGGACTTTTGTGAAACCGTGTTGTATTCTGGGGTTTTCGCCGCCGATAGGACCTCGCAACTTCCCAAAACTTGTGGATCGGTTGTAGGCGATCAAAAGGACCGGGATCCCAATTCGGCGGACATTCGCAGTGAAAGTCCGTGTTTTCGGCAGTTTGGGGGGGTGTTCCGGCCGATCCGGGGCTTTTGGCCTGGGCAACCTTCCTCCACCAGGCGGGGGGTGCGGACAAGGGGGCGGGCCCGGCGGCGGGGGTTTGGCACCCCCCACCCGAAATCGACATTTCGATCATGCCATCGCCCAGATTCCCCAGATGAAAAAAATGTGTTCTCTCCCTGCCCAGGTTTACAGAATGTGAGATGGAGGAGGGGGGGCCGGGCCCCCCAGCTGAGGGGTCCGCGGCGGCCGGGGCCCGCAGGCGGGGTCCCGGCGGAGGAGGCGGAGCGGACAGAGAGGAAGGAGAAGGGGAAGGAGAAGGAGAAGGAGCGCAAGCGCAAGCGCCCCCAGCCCTCGTCCCGTCGGGGGTGGAGGACGTGCGGCGCTTCGTCGAAGGCTGGCGGGACCTCGACGTCGGCTGCCTCGTCATCGACGAGGACCTGACCAAGGGACAGATACGTCCCGTCCGGCAGGCGGCGGTGGAGGAGAAGTACAACGCCCTGGTGGTGAACCCCCCGACCACCCCGTGGAGGTGGTGGTGTGGGCGGCGGACCCGCTGGGTATGTTCCCTGTGGCGCGGGTTGTTGGGTTTTGGCGCGCACCTGCGCGCGTCGCCCCTGTGCCCCTCCCTTTGGGTCCGCTTTTTTCAAATCTGAACGCTGGTGTCAGATGCGTGCGCACCTGCGCTTGATACCCCCCCTCTTCCTTGCATACCGTGGCTGGGAGGCGTGTGCTCCGTGCCCCACCCCGCCCCTCCCCTCGTAGGTGCCAAGTACGTGGTCATCGGCGGGCAGCACGTGGTCAGCGCGCTGCAGCGCCTGCGTACGGAGTACGCGGCGCGCCGGGAGGAGTACCCCCAGGTCCTGAAGGTGGTGCGGGCGAAGGTGCTGCGGCACGACACCCCGCTGGCGATGCGGCACGCGGCGGCGGGGGACGCCCAGCACGCGCAGAGCACCGTCCGCGCCCTGCTCCTCAGCGACTGGGCCACCCTCCTCCTCACCCCCGACGTCAAGGGGCTGGCGGAGCCGGCCGACCGGCTGGCGGCGGCCATCCGCAAGGCCGGCTTCGCGGAGCGGACGGCCAGCAAGGTGCGTTGCGTTCCGGTCACGGATGGGTGTTCACGTTGCTCTGGTTGCTCGGTCGTGGTGGCTTCGATTCGCGCGCACCTGCGCACGCAACTTCCCTCCAGTGGTGCTGGCACGCGCACCTGCGCACGGTTCCATGCTGTGGTTCGTGTCCACCAAAACTCCACCCCCCTCTCTCCCCGTCGTAGGAGGCGGTGGGGAAGGCGTACGGGCCCCTGCAGCGGCTCGTGGAGGAGCAGCCCGCGGCGGCGGTGGCGGGGCTGCGGGCGATGGAGGCGGCGAAGCCGGGCCTGACGGTGAACGGGCTGCGGGGCTGCGCACGCTGCTGACGCCGGGGCGAGGGCGGCGCTGGTGCCCACCCTCCTGCAAGCCCGCCTCCGCCCCAAGGACCTCGACAACGCCATCGGCCGCGCCACCCACGACATGTGGATCAACTTCCACTGGCGCGAGGGCAACCCCTTCATCGCCCCCCAGATCCGTATGCCCCCCCCTTGCCGTGGTGAATTTGGCACGGGGTTGGCTCTGTGTGTCACCTCGCGCGCACCTGCGCACCAAAGCTCTCTTGGCACTCTGGCGTGCGCACCTGCGCGCGTCGTACACACCCCTCTTGGTCCATCCACCCCCCCCACCCCCCTCTGCCTTCGCAGTCGCGGACCACGTCGCCAAGGCGCGGTTCGTGGCGGCGGTCCCCACCCCGGCGCTGACGGTGCGGCTGGGCGGGTGGCGGTGGACGCCGGCGAGCGAGGCCCCCGGCTGGGACTCCCTCATCGCGGCGCCGGTGTGGGTGGAGTCCAAGTGGGACGCGGCGCGGAAGCTGGTGGCGCAGCCGCGCCAGATGCCGGAGGTGCGGGCGGTGCCGAACGTGGCGGCGCTGAAGCAGCTGGACGTCCCCGTCGGCGAGGAGGGCCGGAGCCGGGCCTTCCTGTACCCGGCGGCCGGGGACTGCCGGCGATGGCGGCGGCGTGCCGCATCAAGGCGGCCTTCCTCTGCGCAGCCGCCCCCGGAGCCGGCGCTGCAGCTCTGCCCCCAGGCCTGGGGGCTCGTCGAGACCGTCCCCGTGTTCGTGTGGGGGCGCCGGGGCGCGTCGCCGCGGCGGTCGCCACGATCCAGGGCCGCGTCGAGGAGCGGGCGCGGCGGGACATCGACGTGTGGGTCCGGGAGACCACGGTGCGGCAGATCGGCGCGAGCCGCAGCGCGCTGGCGAAGCGGCAGCTGACCATCCTCCACGCCGGCGGGGTCGACCTCACGCGGGTGTGGATCCCCCCAGCATTGGGCAGACCCAAATCCCCGGGCGCACCTGCGCCCGGGGATTTTTTTTGCGTTCCGCCGCGTCCGGAGCAAGTGGGGCGCACCTGCGCGCGACACCCCCCCCTTCCCACACTTCTCGGGCTGGGTTTTGGTTGGCTGGCATGGCTTGGCATGGCCTTTGTGTGGCTTGCCGTGCGCACCTGCGCCTGTCGCACACCGTCCTCCCCCCCCCCCACTCGTAGGTCGCGCCGGTGGTGATGTGGGACGAGGTCACCTCGGCCGCCGACTTCGACGTGCTGCACTGGTACGTGCTGAGGTGGGCCGCCCAGAGGGTCGTCCGCGACTTCGCCCCGGAGGACTTCGTGTTCGTGCAGACCGAGGACGCGGAGCTGGTGGGCCACTGCCTGGCCTGGGGCACGCGGCCCCTGAACATGGTGGTGGCGGTGGACGGGGAGGCGGTGGACATGGAGGCGGTGGCCCACAAGGCGGCGGACGCGGGGGCCGACCAGTGCCCGGTGGACGAGGACCTCTTCGAGGACATGGAGCAGTTCCTGGAGAAGGGCCTCAGCCTGGAGCTGGTGCGGACCGTCCCCGAGATCCAGCGGAAGCTGGAGTGGGAGAAGGCGAAGGAGGACGCCCGCAAGCTGGAGCGGGTCAACCGGGAGGAGAACAAGAAGCGCCGCGAGCGGGACCGCAAGGCCAAGGCGCGCGCCGCGAAGCAGAAGGCGAAGGAGAAGGCCGAGCGACGGGCCGTCCGGGAGGCGGCGGCGAAGGACGCCTGCGGGCGCCAAGCCCAAGGCGAAGAAGAAGCCGCCCAAGCCCAAGGCGCGGGCGCACCTGCGCCCCACCGCCAGGCCAAGGGGAAGGAGGTGAAGCGGCGCACCGGGTCGCGTCGGCGCCGCGAGCACCGCCGGTCGCGGTCAGCAGCAGCGAGGACTCCAGCAGCAGCAGCAGCGGGGAGGGGGAGGAGTCCAGCAGCCTCGCGGAGGAGGTGGAGGTGGAGGAGAGCCCCCGAGCGGCGACGGTGGCGACGGTGGAGGGGGCGAGGGCGGCGACGCCGGCGGTGGTGGCGACGAGGGCGTCGGCTGGGGCGGCGAAGGCGAGGGCGAGGGCGGCGACGAAGGGGAGGGCGGCGGCGAAGGGAGGAGGCCGCAGGCGAAGAAGGCGGGGAGGCGGAGGGGGGCGGCGAAGAAGGCGAAGAGGCGGCGGGCGCACCTGCGCCTGAGGAGGAACCCCCGGTCCCCAGCAGCCCCCAGCAGCCCCCGCGAAGAAGCCCCCGGTGGGAAGAGGCGGCGCCAGGTGGAGGAGTCGGGCGCAGCTGCGCACGAGGAGGCGGTGAGTGAGGGGGAGGCGGAGGACTTCAGCGTCACCCGGGTGGTCTTCGGCATCACCGACTCCCCGCCGCCCCCGAGACCCCCCAGCCCCCGCGGAAGCAGCCCCGCAGCGCGGCCCCCAGCCCCAGTGCCAGCAGCGCCGGAGCCGCCTCCCCCGCCCAGCAGCGCCCGCGGCCCCCCACCTCCGAGACCCCCTCCTCCAGTCCGTCCAGCGCAGCCGCGCCCGAGCCACGACCCCCACCAGCCGGAGCCCCCCTCGCCGCAGCGGCCGCGCGACCGGGTCGACCCCATGGAGGACACAGCCCTGAACCCACCCCCGCGGGCGGGGACACCCCCCTCCTCCCCTTCTCCTGCCCCCGTGACCCCCTCCCCGACCCTGGCTCCTCTCCCCCGACCCCACCCTCCAAACACAGGGTGGTCCGCAAGGGCGACCCGGCGCCGTGAAGACGTGCGCACGCCCCGGCCCCCCCCCTCCGCCCCACCCCGCCCCTCCCGTCCCCAGAGGAGCTCTCCCAGTCCAGCCCCGAGGCCGCCCCCAAGCTGCCCCCCAAGCCACCACCCCCTGGTCGAAGCCGACCCCCGGCCCAAGCCCGCCAAGCCCCAGGGCCCCAAGCCCAGGGCCCCGCCGCTGCCCTCCCACCGCGCCCTGGCCACCCCCACGCCGGAGACCACCCCCAGGCCGCCTACCTCAAGAAGCCCTGGAACCCACCCCGGAAGGCCCCCCGCCGCAGCCCCCGCGGCCCCGCCCCAGCCCGTGTGGTCCCTCCTCCCGCCGCCCCCAGCGCCCCCAGACGTCCCGCCCGCTGCAGCGCCCCAGCCCCCGCCCGACCCCGCCCCCCGGCGCCACCAGCCTCCTCCCGCCCCGGCCAAGCCCAAGCCCGCGGCGGTCACCCCGGCGGCGGCAGCGCTGGCGCAGCGGCTGGCGAAGCCCCCGGCGAAGGGCTACCAGGGGCCGGGGTTTCCAGCCGCCCGAGGCGCCGGCAAACGGCTCCCCTTTTCCCTCGGTCGCACCTGCGCGCGACGGAATCCCCTCTCGTGTCCTTTGCGGGGGGCGGGGCCCCTCCTTCCAGTGGCAGAATGGTGCAGCCCCCTCTCGCACAGACGCGCGCACCTGCGCACGCACACCCACACACCCGGTGCTAGCTAGGGCCTAGTACACGCAGGGTTGGGGTTGGGTGGCTGGTCGGTGCTCACACACCCCATCCCCTTTGCCCCACCCCAAACACTGGCACAGGACGGCCCCTGCGGGTGACCTGCGCAGGTGCGCGCGCTGGCGCGGCGCGGCGTGGAGACCGGCGGGCCGGCGGGGCGGCGAGGCGGCGCGGCGGCGGCACCCTGTCACCTCTGTCACACCTGTCACCCTTCCCTGCACACATCCACTGTGTCGGCCGGGACACTCGGGTGAAAGACCGTTCCCCTCCCCCCTCTCACCCGTGTCGTGGCTCCCCTCTCGTGGCGATGCACCCCCCTCTCGTGTCAGCCCTCTGTCAGAGTGTCCCGGCCCGCCCTCCTGCCTTCGGCAGCCCCTCCTTTCCCCCTGGACCTTCCCCCTCTCCCCCTGGACCTGCCCTCCCGTACCCTGCACCCCTGCACCTGCCTTCACCGTGACCACTTCTGTTGCGTTCCCAAAGCAAAAGGGGGGTGGGGGTCAGTGCCCAGTAGGTGCGAGGCGCAAGGACACACGGGGTGGGCGGTCCTCGGTCGCAGGTGCGCACGACCCGGGGGCAGTGGGCCTGTCTTTTCTGGTGTCCCCCGGGTGGTGGGTGCCGGGCCTGTGGGCCCCAGCCGGTGGTGAGTTTTTTTTTTTTTCGGCCTCTGCCGGCGTTTCAACCCTCGGCAGGCGCAGACACCGGACAGGTTTCGGGGGGTCCAAAAAGTGTCCCGTTTCAGTGGTTTTCCGGGGTTTTTACCACGGTCAGTAATTTTGGTGGGACATAAAATAATTCAGGTTTTGACTTGGGTTCAAGCACGGCCACCCAAAACCGCGGACGCAAAATTGCCTTTGGTGTCCTCGTGCGCACCTGCGCCCAAATTGAAAAAAACCCTTAAGTGCCTTCAC
>CAAHFI010895628.1:0-11029 GCA_900893395.1 Euglena gracilis
GGGGTAGGGGGGGGGGTAGTGGGGGTCGACCATGGTCGGCCCACGGTCGCCCTCGGTCGCCCTCGGTCGCTCTCGGTCGTGGGGGTCGACCGAGGCCAAGCCGTATTCGGTCGTGGGGGTCGACCGAGGGCGACCATGGTCGACCCCCACCCCACGACGGGAAACCCCCCCTTTTTCGGGGCGACCATGGTCGACCCCACCCTACGACGGGAAACCCCCCCTTTTTAGGGGCGACCATGGTCGACCCCCACCCCACGACGGGAAACCCCCCCCTTTTTAGGGGCGACCATGGTCGACCCCCACCCCACGACGGGAAACCCCCCCCTTTTGAAGGGCGACCATGGTCGACCCCCACCCACGACGGGAAACCCCCCCTTTTCAAGGGCGACCATGGTCGACCCCCACCCACGACAGGAAACCCCCCTTTTGAAGGGCGACCATGGTCGACCCCACCCCACGACATGCCCCCCAAAACGGGTGGGTAACACAAGGGATTTTGTTTTTGGGCCCTCGAACAGTTGGGCAACAAAAGGGATTTGCCCCCAAAACGGGTGGGTAACACAAGGGATTTTGTTATTTTGGGGCCCTCGGACAATTGGGCAACGCAAGGGATTTGCCCCCAAAACGGGTGGGTAACACAAGGGATTTTGTTATTTTGGGGCCCTCGGACAGTTGGGCAACAAAAGGGATTTGCCCCCAAAACGGGTAGGTAACACAAGGGATTTTGTTATTTTGGGGCCCTCGGACAGTTGGGCAACAAAGTGATTTGCCCCCCAAAACGGGTGGGTAACATGAGGGATTTTGTTAACGCAAGGGATTTGCCCCCCAAAACGGGTGGGTAACACAAGGGATTTTGTTATTTTGGGGCCCTCGACAGTTGGGCAACAAAAGGGATTTGCCCCCCAAAACGGGTGGGTAACACAAGGGATTTTGTTATTTTGGGGCCCTCGACAGTTGGGCAACAAAAGGGATTTGCCCCCAAAACGGGTGGGTAACACAAGGGATTTTGTTATTTTGGGGCCCTCGGACAGTTGGGCAACAAAAGGGATTTGCCCCCAAAATGGGTGGGTAACACAAGGGATTTTGTTATTTTGGGGCCCTCGGACAGTTGGGCAACAAAAGGGATTTGCCCCCCAAATCAGTTGGGCAATAAAAGGGATTTGCCCCCAAAACGGGTGGGTAACATGAGGGATTTTGTTATTTTGGGGCCCTCGGACAGTTGGGCAACAAAAGGGATTTGCCCCCCAAAACGGGTGGGTAACACAAGGGATTTTGTTATTTTGGGGCCCTCGAAGTTGGGCAACAAAAGGGATTTGCCCCCCAAAACGGGTGGGTAACAGGGATTTTGTTATTTTGGGGCCCTCGACAGTTGGGCAACAAAAGGATTTGCCCCCAAACGGGTGGGCAATAAAAGGGATTTGCCCCCAAAACGGGTGGGTAACAAAGGGATTTTGTTATTTTGGGGCCCTCGGACAGTTGGGCAACAAAAGGATTTGCCCCCCAAAACGGGTGGGTAACACAAGGGATTTTGTTATTTTGGGGCCCTCGGACAGTTGGGCAACAAAAGGATTTGCCCCCCAAAACGGGTGGGTAACAAGGGATTTTGTTATTTTGGGGCCCTCGGACAGTTGGGCAACAAAAGGGATTTGCCCCCCAAAACGGGTGGGTAACAAGGGATTTTGTTAAGTCAAGGGATTTGCCCCCCAAAACGGGTGGGTAACAAGGGATTTTGTTATTTTGGGGCCCTCGACAGTTGGGCAACAAAAGGGATTTGCCCCCAAAACGGGTGGGTAACAAGGGATTTTGTTATTTTGGGGCCCTCGGACAGTTGGGCAACAAAAGGATTTGCCCCCCAAAACGGGTGGTAACACAAGGGATTTTGTTATTTTGGGCCCTCGACAGTTGGGCAACAAAAGGGATTTGCCCCCCAAAACGGGTGGGTAACACAAGGGATTTTGTTATTTTGGGGCCCTCGGACAGTTGGGCAACAAAAGGGATTTGCCCCCCAAAACGGGTGGGTAACACAGGGATTTTGTTATTTTGGGGCCCTCGGACAGTTGGGCAACAAAAGGGATTTGCCCCCAAATCAGTTGGGCAATAAAAGGGATTTGCCCCCAAACGGGTGGGTAACACAAGGGATTTTGTTATTTTGGGGCCCTCGGTTGGGCAACAAAAGGGATTTGCCCCCAAAACGGGTGGGTAACACAAGGGATTTTGTTATTTTGGGGCCCTCGACAGTTGGGCAACAAAAGGGATTTGCCCCCAAAACGGGTAACACAAGGGATTTTGTTATTTTGGGGCCCTCGACAGTTGGGCAACAAAAGGGATTTGCCCCCAAAACGGTGGGTAACAAGGGATTTTGTTATTTTGGGGCCCTCGACAGTTGGGCAACAAAAGGGATTTGCCCCCAAACGGGTAACACAAGGGATTTGTTATTTTGGGGCCTCGACAGTTGGGCAACAAAGGGATTTGCCCCCAAAACGGGTGGGTAACAACAAGGGATTTTGTTATTTTGGGGCCCTCGGACAGTTGGGCAACAAAAGTGATTTGCCCCCCAAACGGGTGGGTAACATGAGGGATTTTGGTTAAGGGTTTGCCCCCAAAACGGGTGGGTACACAGGGATTTGTTATTTTGGGGCCCCGGACAGTTGGGCAACAAAAGGGATTTGCCCCCAAAACGGGTGGGTAACACAAGGGATTTTGTTATTTTGGGCCCTCGACAGTTGGGCAACAAAAGGGATTGCCCCCAAAACGGGTGGTGTAACACAAGGGATTTTGTTATTTTTGGGGCCTCGGACAGTTGGGCAACAAAAGGGATTTGCCCCCCAAAACGGGTGGGTAACACAAGGGATTTTGTTATTTTGTGGGGCCCTCGGACAGTTGGCAACAAAAGGATTTGCCCCCAATAACAGTGGGCAATAAAAAAGATATTGAGAAATAAGTTGCAAAAAGGGATTTGCCCCCCAAAACGGGTGGGTAACATGAGGGATTTTGTTATTTTTGGGGCCTCGACAGTTGGGCAACAAAAGTGATTTGCCCCCAACGGGTGGGTAACACAAGGGATTTTGTTATTTTGGGGCCTCGGACAGTTGGGCAACAAGGGATTTGCCCCCCAAAACGGGTGGTAACACAAGGGATTTTGTTATTTTGGGGGCCCTCGACAGTTGGGCAACAAAAGGGATTTGCCCCCCAAAACGGGTGGGTAACACAGGGATTTTGTTATTTTGGGGCCCTCGGAAGTGGGCAAACAAAAGGGATTTGCCCCCCAAATGGGTGGTAACACAAGGATTTTGTTATTTTTGGGGCCCTCGACAGTTGGGCAACAAAAGGGATTTGCCCCCAATCAGTTGGGCAATAAAAGGGATTTGCCCCAAAACGGGTGGGTAACATGAGGGATTTTGTTATTTTGGGGCCCTCGGACAGTTGGGCAACAAAAGGGATTTGCCCCCAAACGGGTGGGTAACACAAGGGATTTTGTTATTTTGGGGCCCTCGACAGTTGGGCAACAAAAGGGATTTGCCCCCAAAACGGGTGGGTAACACAAGGATTTTGTTATTTTGGGGCCCTCGGACAGTTGGGCAACAAAAGGGATTTGCCCCCAAAACGGGTGGGTAACACAGGGATTTTGTTATTTTTGGGGCCCTCGGACAGTTGGGCAACAAAAGGGATTTGCCCCCAAAATCAGTTGGGCAATAAAAGGGATTTGCCCCCCAAAACGGGTGGGTAACACAAGGGATTTTGTTATTGGGGCCCTCGACAGTTGGGCAACAAAAGGGATTTGCCCCCAAAACGGGTGGTAACACAAGGGATTTTGTTATTTTGGGGCCCTCGACAGTTGGGCAACAAAAGGATTTGCCCCCAAAACGGGTGGGTAACACAGGGATTTTGTTATTTTTGGGGCCCTCGGACAGTTGGGCAACAAAGGGATTTGCCCCCAAATCATTGGGCAATAAAAGGGATTTGCCCCCCAAAACGGGTGGGTAACATGAGGGATTTTGTTATTTTTGGGGCCCTCGACAGTTGGGCAACAAAAGTGATTTGCCCCCAAAACGGGTGGGTAACACAAGGGATTTTGTTATTTTGGGGCCCGACAGTTGGGCAACAAAAGGGATTTGCCCCCCAAAACGGGTGGGTAACATGAGGGATTTTGTTATTTTGGGGCCTCGGACAGTTGGGCAACAAAAGGGATTTGCCCCCAAATCAGTTGGGCAATAAAAGGGATTTGCCCCCCAAAACGGGTGGTAACATGAGGGATTTTGTTATTTTGGGCCCTCGGACAGTTGGGCAACAAAAGGGATTTGCCCCCCAAAACGGGTGGGTAACACAAGGGATTTTGTTATTTTGGGGCCCTCGAACAGTTGGGCAACAAAAGGATTTGCCCCCAAAACGGGTGGGTAACACAAGGGATTTTGTTATTTTGGGGCCCTCGACAGTTGGGCAACAAAAGGGATTTGCCCCCCAAAACGGGTGGGTAACATGAGGATTTTGATTTTGGGCCCTCGACAGTTGGGTAACAAAAGGGATTTTGCCCTCGAACAGTTGGGCAACAAAGGGATTTGCCCCCAAAAACGGGTGGGTAACACAAGGGATTTTGTTATTTTGGGGCCCTCGACAGTTGGGCAACAAAAGGGATTTGCCCCCCCAAACGTGGGTAACACAAGGGATTTTGTGTTATTTTGGGGCCCTCGGACAGTTGGGCAACAAAAGTGATTTGCCCCAAAACGGGTGGGTAACAGAGGGATTTTGTTATTTTTGGGGCCCTCGACAGTTGGGCAACAAAAGGGATTTGCCCCCAAAACGGGGGGTAACAAAGGGATTTTGTTATTTTGGGGCCCTCGACAGTTGGGCAACAAAAGGGATTTGCCCCCAAAACGGGTGGGTAACACAAGGGATTTTGTTATTTTGGGGCCCTCGAACAGTTGGGCAACAAAAGGGATTTGCCCCCAAAACGGGTGGGTAACACAAGGGATTTTGTTATTTTGGGGCCCTCGAACAGTTGGGCAACAAAAGGGATTTGCCCCCCAAAACGGTGGGTAACACAAGGGATTTTGTTATTTTGGGCCCTCGAACAGTTGGGCAACAAAAGGGATTTGCCCCCAAATCAGTTGGCAATAAAAGGGATTTGCCCCCAAAACGGGTGGGTAACACAAGGGATTTTGTTATTTTGGGGCCCTCGAACAGTTGGGCAACAAAAGGGATTTTGTTATTTTGGGCCCTCGAACAGTTGGGCAACAAAAGGGATTTGCCCCCCAAATCAGTTGGGTTCACAAGGGATTTGCCCCCAAAACGGGTGGGTAACACAAGGGATTTTGTTATTTTGGGGCCCTCGAACAGTTGGGCAACAAAAGGGATTTGCCCCCCAAAACGGGTGGGTAACACAAGGGATTTTGTTATTTTGGGGCCCTCGAACAGTTGGGCAACAAAAGGGATTTGCCCCCCAAAACGGGTGGGTAACACAAGGGATTTTGTTATTTTGGGCCCTCGAACAGTTGGGCAACAAAAGGGATTTGCCCCCAAAACGGGTGGGTAACACAAGGGATTTTGTTTTTTGGGGCCCTCGAACAGTTGGGCAACAAAAGGGATTTGCCCCCAAAACGGTGGGTAACACAAGGATTTTGTTATTTGGGCCCTCGAACAGTTGGGCAACAAAGGGTTTTGCCCCCAAATCAGTTGGCACAAGGGATTTGCCCTCCAAAACGGGTGGGTAACACAAGGGATTTTGTTATTTTGGGGCCCTCGAACAGTTGGGCAACAAAAGGGATTTGCCCCCAAAACGGGTGGGTAACACAAGGGATTTTGTTATTTTGGGGCCCTCGAACAGTTGGGCAACAAAAGGGATTTGCCCCCAAAAGGGTGGGTAACACAAGGGATTTTGTTATTTTGGGGCCCTCGAACAGTTGGGCAACAAAAGGGATTTGCCCCCAAATCAGTTGGGCACAAGGGATTTGCCCCCAAAACGGGTGTGGTAACACAAGGGATTTTGTTATTTTGGGGCCCTCGAACAGTTGGGCAACAAAAGGGATTTGCCCCCAAAACGGGTGGGTAACACAAGGGATTTTTTTATTTTGGGCCCTCGAACAGTTGGGCAACAAAAGGGTTTTGCCCCCAAATCAGTTGGGTTCACAAGGGATTTGCCCCCAAAACGGGGGTAACACAAGGGATTTTGTTATTTGGGGCCCTCGAACAGTTGGGCAACAAAGGGATTTGCCCCCCAAATCAGTTGGGTTACACAAGGATTTGCCCCCAAAACGGGTGGGTAACACAAGGGATTTTGTTATTTTGGGCCCTCGAACAGTTGGGCAACAAAAGGGATTTGCCCCCAAAACGGGTTGGGTGGTACACAAGGGATTTTGTTATTTTGGGCCCTCGAACAGTTGGGCAACAAAAGGGATTTGCCCCCCAAACAGTTGGGCACAAGGGATTTGCCCCCAAAACGGGTGGGTAACACAAGGGATTTTGTTATTTTGGGGCCCTCGAACAGTTGGGCAACAAAAGGATTTGCCCCCAAAACGGTGGGTAACACAAGGGATTTTGTTATTTTGGGGCCCTCGAACAGTTGGGCAACAAAAGGGATTTGCCCCCAAACAGTGGGTTACACAAGGGATTTGCCCCAAAGGTGGGTAACACAAGGGATTTTGTTATTTTGGGGCCCTCGAACAGTTGGGCAACAAAAGGGATTTGCCCCCAAAACGGGTGGGTAACACAAGGGATTTGTTATTTTGGGGCCCTCGAACAGTTGGGAACACAAGGGATTTGCCCCCAAAACGGGTGGGTAACACAAGGGATTTTTGTTATTTTGGGGCCCTCGAACAGTTGGGCAACAAAAGGGATTTGCCCCAAAACGGGTGGGTAACACAAGGGATTTTGTTATTTTTGGGGCCCTCGAACAGTTGGGCAACAAAAGGGATTTGCCCCCAAATCAGTTGGGTTCACAAGGGATTTGCCCCCAAAACGGGTGGGTAACACAAGGGATTTTGTTATTTTGGGGCCCTCGAACAGTTGGGCAACAAAAGGGATTTGCCCCCAAAACGGGTGGGTAACACAAGGGATTTTGTTATTTTGGGGCCCTCGAACAGTTGGGCAACAAAAGGGATTTGCCCCCAAAACGGGTGGGTAACACAAGGGATTTTGTTATTTTGGGGCCCTCGAACAGTTGGGCAACAAAAGGGATTTGCCCCCAAAACGGGTGGGTAACACAAGGGATTTTGTTATTTGGGGCCCTCGAACAGTTGGGCAACAAAAGGGATTTGCCCCCAAAACGGGTGGGTAACACAAGGGATTTTGTTATTTTGGGGCCCTCGAACAGTTGGGCAACAAAAGGGATTTGCCCCAAAACGGGTGGGTAACACAAGGGATTTTGTTATTTTGGGGCCCTCGAACAGTTGGGCAACAAAAGGGATTTGCCCCCCAAAACGGGTGGGTAACACAAGGGATTTTGTTATTTTGGGGCCCTCGAACAGTTGGGCAACAAAAGGGTTTTGCCCCCCAAATCAGTTGGGCACAAGGGATTTGCCCCCAAACGGTGGGTAACACAAGGGATTTTGTTATTTTGGGGCCCTCGAACAGTTGGGCAACAAAAGGGATTTGCCCCCAAAACGGTGGGTAACACAAGGGATTTTGTTATTTTGGGGCCCTCGAACAGTTGGGCAACAAAAGGGATTTGCCCCCCAAATCAGTTGGGTTACAAGGGATTTGCCCCCAAAACGGGTGGGTAACACAAGGGATTTTGTTATTTTGGGCCCTCGAACAGTTGGGCAACAAAAGGGATTTGCCCCCCAAAACGGGTGGGTAACACAAGGGATTTTGTTATTTTGGGCCCTCGAACAGTTGGGCAACAAAAGGGATTTGGCCCCCAAAACGGGTGGGTAACACAAGGGATTTTGTTATTTTGGGGCCCTCGAACAGTTGGGCAACAAAAGGGATTTGCCCCCAAACGGGGGGTAACACAAGGGATTTTGTATTTTTGGGCCCTCGAACAGTTGGGCAACAAAAGGGATTTGCCCCCAAAACGGGTGGGTAACACAAGGGATTTTGTTATTTTGGGGCCCTCGAACAGTTGGGCAACAAAAGGGTTTTGCCCCCCAAATCAGTTGGGTTCACAAGGGATTTGCCCCAAAACGGGTGGGTAACACAAGGGATTTTGTTATTTTGGGGCCCTCGAACAGTTGGGCAACAAAAGGGATTTGCCCCCCAACGGGTGGGTACACAAGGGATTTTGTTATTTTGGGGCCCTCGAACAGTTGGGCAACAAAAGGGATTTGCCCCCAAAACGGGTGGGTAACACAAGGGATTTTTGTTATTTTGGGCCCTCGAACAGTTGGGCAACAAAAGGGATTTGCCCCCCAAATCAGTTGGGCACAAGGGATTTGCCCCCAAAACGGGTGGGTAACACAAGGGATTTTGTTATTTTGGGGCCCTCGAACAGTTGGGCAACAAAGGGATTTGCCCCCAAAACGGGTGGGTAACACAAGGATTTTGTTATTTTGGGGCCCCGAACAGTTGGGCAACAAAAGGGTTTTGCCCCCAAATCAGTTGGGCAACAAGGGATTTGCCCCCCAAAACGGGTGGGTAACACAAGGGATTTTGTTATTTTGGGCCCTCGAACAGTTGGGCAACAAAGGGATTTGCCCCCAAAACGGGTGGGTAACACAAGGGATTTTGTTATTTTGGGGCCCTCGAACAGTTGGGCAACAAAAGGGATTTGCCCCCGAATCAGTTGGGTTTCACAAGGATTTGCCCCCAAAACGGGTGGGTAACACAAGGGATTTTGTTATTTTGGGGCCCTCGAAAACAGTTGGGCAACAAAAGGGTTTGCCCCCCAAACAGTTGGGTTTACCAAGGGATTTGCCCCCAAAACGGTGGGTAACACAAGGGATTTTGTTATTTTGGGGCCCTCGAACAGTTGGGCAAAAAAGGATTTGCCCCCCAAAACGGGTGGGTAACACAAGGGGATTTTGTTTATTTTGGGGCCCTCGACAGTTGGGCAACAAAAGGGATTTGCCCCCCAAAATCAGTTGGGTCAAAAGGGATTTGCCCCCAACGAAAGGTGGGTACACAAGGGATTTTGTTATTTTGGGGCCTGAACAGTTGGGCAACAAAAAGGGAATTTGCCCCCAAAACGGGTTGGGTAACACAAGGGATTTGTTATTTTGGGGCCCTCGAACAGTTGGCAACAAAGGGATTTGCCCCCCAAAACGGGTGGGTAAACACAAGGGATTTTGTTATTTTGGGGCCCTCGAACAGTTGGGCAACAAAAGGGATTTGCCCCCAAAATCAGTTGGGTTACACAAGGGATTTGCCCCCAAAAAGGGCAACAAGGGATTTTGTTATTTTGGGGGCCCTCGAACAGTTGGGCAACAAAAGGGATTTGCCCCCAAAACGGGTGGGTACACAAGGGATTTTGTTATTTTGGGGCCCTCGAAAGTTGGGCAACAAAAGGGATTTGCCCCCCAAATCAGTTGGGTTAACAAAAGGGATTTGCCCCCAAAACGGGTGGGTAACACAAGGGATTTTGTTATTTAGGGGCCCTCGAACAGTTGGGCAACAAAAGGGATTTGCCCCCAAAATCAGTTGGGTTACACAAGGGATTTGCCCCCAAAACGGGTGGGTAACACAAGGGATTTTTTATTTTGGGCCCTCGAACAGTTGGGCAACAAAAGGGATTTGCCCCCCAAAACGGGTGGGTAACACAAGGGATTTTGTTATTTTGGGGCCCTCGAACAGTTGGGCAACAAAGGGATTTGCCCCCAAAACGGGTTAACACAAGGGATTTTGTTATTTTGGGGCCCTCGAACAGTTGGGCAACAAAAGGATTTGCCCCCAAAATCAGTTGGGTACACAAGGGATTTGCCCCCCAGAACGGGTGGGCAACACAAGGGATTTTGTTATTTAGGGGCCTCGAACAGTTGGGCAACAAAAGGGATTTGCCCCCCAAAACGGGTGGGTACACAAGGATTTGTTATTTTGGGGCCCTCAACAGTTGGGCAACAAAAGGGATTTGCCCCCAAAACGGGTGGGTAACACAGGATTTGTTATTCAGGGGCCCTCGAAACAGTTGGGCAACAAAAGGGATTTGCCCCCCAAAATCAGTTGGGTTACACAAGGGATTTGCCCCCAAAACGGGTGGGCACAAGGGATTTTGTTATTTGGGGCCCTCGAACAGTTGGGCAACAAAAGGGATTTTGCCCCCCAAAACGGGTGGGAACACAAGGGATTTTGTTATTTTGTGGCCCTCGAACAGTTGGGCAACAAAAGGGATTTGCCCCCAAAACGGGTGGGCAACACAAGGGATTTTGTTATTTGGGCCCCTCGAACAGTTGGGCAACAAAAGGGATTTGCCCCCAGATCAGTTTGGTTACAAGGGATTTGCCCCCCAAAAGGGTGGGTAACACAAGGGATTTTGTTATTTTGGGGCCCTCGAACAGTTGGGCAACAAAAGGGATTTGCCCCCCAAAACGGGTGGGAACACAAGGGATTTTTGTTATTTTGGGCCCTCGAACAGTTGGGCAACAAAAGGGATTTGCCCCCAAAACGGGTGGGTACACAAGGGATTTTGTTATTTTGGGGCCCTCGAACAGTTGGGCAACAAAAGGGATTTGCCCCCAAATCAGATGGGTTACACAAGGGATTTGCCCCCAAAAACGGGTGGGCAACACAAGGATTTTGTTATTAGGGGCCCTCGAACAGTTGGGCAACAAAAGGGATTTGCCCCCCAATCAGTTGGGTTACAAAAGGGATTTTGCCCCCAAAACGGGTGGGTAACACAAGGGATTTGTTATTTTGGGGCCCTCGAACAGTTGGGCAACAAAAGGATTTGCCCCCCAATCAGTTGGGTTACACAAGGGATTTTGCCCCCCAAAGGGTTTTGGGTAACACAAGGGATTTTGTTATTTGGGGCCCTCGAAACAGTTGGGCAACAAAAGGGATTTGCCCCCCAGATCAGTTGGGTTACACAAGATTTGCCCCCAAAACGGGTGGGTAAACAAGGGATTTTGTTATTTAGGGCCCTCGAACAGTTGGGCAACAAAAG
>CAAHFI010898825.1:0-15116 GCA_900893395.1 Euglena gracilis
CACACCATCCCCGCCCACAGTAGGTACAGAGTGTGGTACAACTCTGACAGAATTCTTGTCGTCGTGCCATTGTTTTGCGTTCGTCGAAACAAATGCCGCAAGTTTTAGACACAGCCATTTTGGTGGTCTGTAAATCTGCAAAAAAAAAAGAAGGAGAATGGAATTGTAGCACAACGGAGGGACCGAGTTGTTTCCTCGGAAACCATTGTTGTCTTTAGGACTTAGATACTTCCGGTAATGACTTTGTCCAATAAAAAGAACGAAAAAAAAGGGAGATGTAAGGGATGACCTGTACTGACGACGGTTTGGTAATCTATATATAAGCTCGATTACAAAACAAACATAAAAAAAAACTACCCGTATAAATCAACGCACAATGAATGGTTCGTTCTGTGGCCCCATGCGTTGACAGACAACGACGGTGTGTAGTGTTTTTCCCATACTTACCATATGTCGCCTTCCATTTCTTCTATTTCATCGATGCAAAACGAACGCACACGAAAAAACTTTCTCTTGAGGCGAATTAACAACGTCCACGACGGTGCATACGGCTTTTTTTCTTGGATACCATAAGGCTGATAGCGATGGCCTTTGCTACTGGCTGGGAGAGGGAGTGAAAATGCTCCCAATGCGGGTATGGCTTGGATGCGCTGGTAAAACTCACTATCCGGCTTGATGGATGACGGCGACGCGGATGAAAATGCTTCGTGGTCGTCTGGTATTTTTTTAAACGCGCGGGTATTGATGGATGACAGTGACGCTGACAATGCATCGTCGTCGTCGGTTAATTTGTGTAACGCGCGGGCATCGATGATCACCTCCCCCGGGTCACTGCGCGAGAAGTGGTTTGCCGGCGACGACAAACACTCCAACCCAACATTCGCACTACCACCGTTTCCGTCTGGTTTGAGAACGAGGCACAATCGACGGAGACTGCGACCGCGAACCAGAGACGTGGCATCCACCGGCAAGACCCCGTCGTAGCGCAAATCGACGTCGCGCAACACCGGTGCAGCGGACGTCGACGTTAACAATTTGAATGCACCACCCTGGTCGATGTATCGTTCACTCGCCCAACCCTTCGATATATCGGTTTCGGAGCCCGGATTGCAAACAATGGTGCATCGCAAATGTTGCAATGCGCGAAATGGGTACGATGCGATCGCCTCAGTCGGATACTGAATTTTCAATGAAGACGGCCACACTTCGACGATAGCGGAGACACAGCCTTTCACGCACACACACACACATATACGAAACGAAAATACGGCTGTGTTCCGGTCGATCTCGAGTGCTTCCAGGTTGGGAGCGTTGTCCATTAACTGAGCGGCCAATGTGACGATCAACTTTGACGGGAGTGGAATCGCCAACTGCAGTCGCTGAAGCGGTGTGGTGGTAAACGATGAAAACCCAGCGCGCGGTACCCATCCATCTCTCAGAAAATATGACCACTCCCCGAACTTCTTTTCCATCCAATCGAGCGACAGGGGGCGGCCATTTGCGTCACTGTAGGAACCTTCGACAGGTGCCAGTGAAAGCTCTCGTAGCTCCGTAAAATAGACCAGCCAAAAATTAAAGATGTCATCCAAATGTATGGCAAGTTCGTGGAAGCTTTGAAATTCCACGATGATGCGACTCTCCCGTTTCAAACGTTCTATGAGACCCGGATGACGGAGTTCGACGTTCACGTGCCGTGGGACCGACAGAACCAACGGATGCATTCGTCCCAGACAGTGAAAGCGCTGCATGGCACACGCCTCCGCGAACGGTTTCCATTCGGTAGGTAGCGATTGACCCATGCGAACAAACGAAGGTAATGCTCTCCCCTTTTATCTCTTTTTGACACAATACACGGTTATTTTTTTAAATTCTTTCCGTCAATCCTGCATGTAACGATCGATGATATTCAGGCGTTGCAAACCTTCGTTTAGCGCAGAATCTACGTCCACCGTTTCCTTTTTTTGAGGGATGGTGTGTGTGATATGGTTTTGGTTGCGATTTCCTTGGATTCGACAATTCTTTTGGATATTTCGGAACACCGAGATGCGGCTGCCTCTGAAGCCAACACCAATGCATTTGTATCGGACGACGGTTGTTTTCGGTCGAGTTTTTTTTGGTGTCTGCAACCTTCCTTTTTTTTAAGACATTGAGTCAATAAGAAAGTCACAGTGTGCACGGGCAACGTCATTGTAGTATGGTTTTTACAACGAACCACTGATTCATCACGTACATCCTTTGCTGATACCGCACGCACCAATACGGTGGGTGTACATGTTCTTTTATCCGGTGTATCTGTTTTTTCATCGGTGTGATCGCCGAGTTCCTGTGTGCGTTTTGGCATGGTTTCAAAAGAAAGCTGTTTGATAGTAATATCACAAGACGTTTAACTTGTCGACAAATATGACCGAGACGTTTTTGAAGAAAACCTCCCTAGTCTAAATTCAAATTGACCGAGAAGGTTATTCCTTTTGTGACTTTTTTATTTGTTAAAAAAAACACAGTTGTTGGGATAATAGGAAAAAAACAGAATAATTCCTCGGGAAAATGTTACTCCTTCCCCACGAGATAAGACGCACCACAAATTTAGGAGGCCCCTAGCCAAGAAAATTTGAAAATCTTCCAAAAAACAAGATTGTAATTATTGACTGCCAATTTTCTCGTGGGGTGGGAGTACATTTCTCATTTATATTAAACTCCAAAAAAAAGGAAAGTTAGTAGATGTACGATCACAGATACATCAAGACACACCAAGAGCAAAAATAGAAACAAATATAGCTTGTGTAGGTTGTCAAAAGGTGAATTAGTACCCGAAAAAAAGTGGTTCCGGGGTAAAAAAATTCTTCGACGGATTTTGTTTTTGTTCGGATCACATATCAATCAAAAAGAAAAGTCATTCATCGGAAGAAGAAGAATGTCAGTGTCCTTCTTGCATCGAGTACTCCCTGATGACTTTCCATGATTCCACAGGGATTGGTATGTCTTGAATTATTTACTGGGATGGTTATTAATAAGTGGTCAAATGTACTACGTTTGAAGTGAAGACTTAAAAATTTCAAGGCAGACACTTTCTCTTTCTCTTTCTCTCTCTCTCTCTCTTTTCCTCTCCCTCTCTGTCGACCAGACCTCCTAAAATTTAATGATAATAAATAAACAATTTGGCGTTTCGTATCCTACGGAAAAAGCCACTGGAGCTCATTTCCACTCGTTTTATCGGAAATGATATATGATATTTTTCTTGGAGTGAAATCACCTCTAAATATTATACAAATATAGATCAAAAGATATTGGTAAATACAGACGTATCATCACAGCAGAAACAACCGTGTGATCCTTGCCGGACAGTTCCAGGTCGTTCGTTATGATTTTGACAACAGACATCATCTTTGTGTGATATACAAATAATACACATTTTAAAGACACAAACAACTACGCATTATTTTTGGAATTATAAACCAGAGTTTTTAATTGCATTCATAACATGAGATAACGAAGTCCCATCTTTACTTTTCACCCCGGGAAAGCCTCTTGTTGGAAAATGAACAAACAGCAGATGGATAAAAACACACACATACACACACATCAACATCTAAAGAAAATGATGCCTGACTAATTTTGTCGAGACCGGAACGTCTAGTTGTATCCGAGACCTCGGCATGTGCACAGAAACAGAATCCTGTTTTTTTTCAAATACATATACTAACTTCCGGGACATCAAAAAAAAAGAAGGTGTAGTTAAACAGGAAGCCGGTCGTTCAATCTCTCCGGCACCCAACAACACCAGCGTCAATTCCCGGAGACTGTAGTTCCCCATTCCCAGAAGGAGAAGATTTTGAATGCCACTGGCGAGAATCGATGCCTTGATGGTGATAAAGTAAACCCATATCAACGAGAAAATACCGTCCAGACAGGGATGGTCCCTCGGATGGTTTGTCTATTTCGGGCAACAATCCTCGGTTTCCGCGTGTCAATCGGTTCTTTCTCATGTCGAGGTAAAGCAACCAAAAATCATATTTTTGAGTTCCAACTGGGTTTCTGGTTTGTGGAGTTTTTTAATACGAGGAGCCGTGCGCAGGCGAGACAGTGCCGTCGCTCCGGTATCTCGGATTTGATTGGCTCCGAGTTTAAGCGTCAACGTCTCCAAGTTGGCAGCTTAGCAAAATCTTCCCAGTTCCACAGAGACAGTAACAAAAAAACACCGTCAAAATCAACCCCCCCCTTTTTTTGTTTCTGTCTGGCTCCTCGGTCGCCGATGTTACATTCTCGCAGATTAATGGTTGCACTCACCAATCTGGGCGCGAATCGTTTTGCGTACCTTTTACTATATATATACCAAAAGGCGCTGCAATCGTCCCGATGTCAGCCTCATACATAAAGGAAGGTTTTGCAAACAAATGCCAGATAAAAAAAATAAAAGGTATGTTCGGATACTAGCAACGGCGATGGCTCCGTTGTCTTTGATTGAATTCTGTGATAAATCTACATCCACCGTGTGAAGATGAGACAACCGGATGCCGATCAAAGCGCTATCAAAGGAGTAAACAACTGCCCCCCCCCCCTTATACAATATATTCTATTTTTTTTTTCATGTACATTTTACACCTGCAATGAATTTTGACACTCCTTTGGTCTCAACTGATCGTATCTTGTTTAGACCGAATCTGATACGTAGTTCTTGACATACTGGAAGTTGAAATGCTTTCCGTAGGATGAGCGTGCCATATTCTTCAATCTTACAATGATAAAAATCACACACAGGTATCAGTTTAAACAAAAATAAAAACAACAACGGATATAGAATTTGTGGACAAACTGTGATATTCAAAACTAATTCTTGAGCATCCTACCTACCCTATCGCCCATGTGGCCGTCGGTTTGATGACTCATCGAAAAGAATTTTGAAAAATCCCCATATAGACAGACTTGAAATTTCAAACCGCCACATAAAATGTATAAACTGGCCCTTTTGACTGTCGTGGGGATGGGAGTATTAATTCATCGCAATAGCCGAGATTAAGACGAGGGGGGGTAAACCGAATAAACTGACGCTTGAGTAAATACAACAGAAATGACGTTGATGAGCTGGTCCGTGAATTTGCACACATCCACGAACAAACAATTGCAACTCTGTTCCGGATTGAAATTCACAGTGGAAAAATTAATGCAATGGTTTGAATGGCATATACGTCTTGTAGTCGGAGGAATGTGTATTGCGATAACTGGTAATTTTTAAAATAAAAAAACACCAGAACCCGAAAAAAATGGAAAGACTTCAAATACCAAATTCTTTTGGGATCGCTGAGCGCAGACAATCGGTCGAGTCTGGCCTTGATGTGCCGATGTCAGGTACACAATATACAAATGAACTAACAAACACATTCAAAATATCTCTGGTTGTGGTGCGACACTGAAAGTCGTAGGAAAGTCCACTCTGAAAGATCCATAATTTTCTAATCTTATTGACCTATTGATGTGGAGAACGTCCTCGGAAGATCTGTAACGTACCAATATTAGAAGGTGGTTTTAAAAGAAACAATCGAAACAGCTGTCCAAATTTTTAGGAGAAACCATTTTGTTGTCTTTGATTTGTATTGTCAGACTGAAAGTCTCATCTTGAAAATAAAACCACAAAAAAAGATTGAAACTACGACTTTCGGTGTCGCACTTCAGTTGATAATACAAAAAAAAAAAAATGACAAAACCCAATAAAATAAAGAAGACAGTCTCAGATTTGTATAAAATTGTTAAACTATAAGCCTTTGTGTTTGACATTGGATTTTACCATGGTGTGCAGACATATGTATGGTCTACTTCGTCCGAAGGGAAGAAGCTTCATAGGTACACATTTTGTCGAGGTTTTCAAGGTGGTTCCCGCATTCGCTACGGCGATGAGGAATTCGGACGGCTCGCGCTGTTCCGTTTCGGGGCGCAATTTCCAGAGGAGTTGTGACAGACATCGCAGGTTGCACCAGATATCCGTGTTGTCATTGTCCAACCATTCGAAGGACGCCCCCAAAATAGATCCCACCGGCGGCTGACGGCGAGGGCGTTTGGGAGGCGGAGCACCCTCACCCCCGTCCGATCGTCGCCGTCCTGATTGCGTCGACGGCTGATGATGATCGTGGAACATGTCGACGGCGGCCATGCGGCGACTCTCGATGTCCAGCTCCTTCACGCGAATCTCCGTGCTGGTCTCCAATTCCTTGATCCGGGCCGCCGCCTCCAGTTGCTGCTGCTCCATGCGGGCGTCCAATTCCTTGATGCGTAGCGCCATATCCGCGTTGATGCGCGCAACCGCGTACTCCTCGCGAACCTTACACACGGAGAGCATGGCCACCACTATCTCCGGGGGGGTTGTCTTCAAATGATGCAAACTGGTGGTCATTTTCATGACGAAATCATCCGCGTTCGACGGCTCAACCGTGTTGAGCCACGGGTGGTCCTCCTCCTCCGCGGGCGGCGAAACGGACAGCAGATCCGATCCATCCACCACCATTGCCATCGAATCCACGGTTGTTGGCACCAGCGCCCCCGGTGGTTGTTCTTGCGGAGATGGCGGCGGCGGAATGTTTGCAGCGTCGTCCATGTGACGTCTTTTGTATTTTCAAGAAAATCACCTGCAGAAAAAAAAAATAAATCAAAAAATGCTTGGCTGGCCATTTGGTGTTGCCTTTAAATCAAAAACGAAAAATACAAGAATATTCTCGATGCATGCTACCTGCTATTGGTACTCCACTTCCACTTTATTTTATTCAGCGATCTCTTTGACACAAAACAACACATACGGTGACTTTCCTAATGATTGAGAACGTGGTCGTCGAGATAATACGGAAAAAAGAAGAATTCTTGGGAAAATATCAAATTTTGCATAAAAATTCTAATAGATAGGAAATTTACAGAAACTTACAGATTTGTAAAATACGTGAAAGTAAATATATGAAATAGAAACAGCTAACGGATGTGTGTGCGTGTGTGTGCACTGCAAAAAAAAATGGCATGTACTGAATCATCAATCCGTCAATCTTTAAGATGCTTGCATCGTTCGTTGTAAAGGTAATCGCATTGAATCGATCTCAACATACCATCAGTTTGCACTGTCAGCAAAAAAGGGTCATCCGTCCGTCCGTCCCTTACGTTTGTGAAACATGTACGAAGTAGCGAAGAATCAGCGTGGTCAGATAAAACATTTTAATTTTTCTATTTGTCCCGTCTCGTACATCCTATGGAGGATCTAGCCAGATAACGATAACGATTGGCGCTCCGCGATCATCGCCCGCCCCAACATCAGGTGGTACGTGTTGTCGTACTGCTCTCGCGACACGCAGGCGTAGGGGCTGAACCACTCCATCGCGTCGATGCGCAGGCGCCGCGCGAGCACCGCCGTCTCGTCATCCGAGGTGAGCGCCTCCGCCAGCCGGCGCTCCAGCGCCGAACCGGTTGTCATGGGGGGCAGCGGATCCGATACTGTGACGTTCCTATGCACTGGAATTTACGTTGGTAGGAAATGTGATATTTCCTGGGAAATTCCTTGGTTTTTCAGTTTGTCGAAACCACGTTTTTCAAAAAAAATAGGAACGTCACAGTATGCGCTGCACACGCGGGCAGTGCTTCACGTACCGTTGATCCAGCGCCTCGACGAGCGCCACGATCGCGTCCGTCGTCGGGGGCAGCGCCCGCAGCGGGTCCGTCGGATCCAGCAGTAGGCAGGGGTCGGTATCAGAGTCGACGGCCCCCGTCGTCGTCGTTCGTGAGGAGGAGCGGTGGCGCGACGAGGCCGATCAACAGTCCGAGTGTTAAGTGCACGTAGATCGCCCATTGGCCAATGGCCGCGCCTAAAAACAGACCGTCCCTGCACCCGTTCTTGATTTCCAGGAGCAACATCGACGAACGCTTGCGCGAATGGGAGTGTTTGGTGTCCGTCAACCAGTCGACGGAGAACCAACGCGTGACGTCCGTCCGGTACTCGACTGGCGCGAGCTTGGTTTCGTCCTCCTCCGACCTTGGTCGGAGTGCGAGCATCGACGGCGACCACGGTACGTGTGGTGCGACGTTGCCAAATATCCTTGCCATCGCCCCGTCGCTGGGTGGCACCTTGACAAACAGCAGCACTTGCACCCCCATTGCATTGTCGTAGCAGCCGAGAAACGCGTAGAGATGGATCGCAGCGGCGGAGACATACGTTCCGTTTCCCACTCAAAAAAAAAGGGTCATACGTTACCAGCAACGGAACAAAGAGCAAAAAAAAAATTGAACAGAAAGGAATGACTGCCTCCGCGCGAAATCCGGCAGCTTCGTGGTCAACAGCCGGGTCATATTTCCGTCGGCGAACGGCCCAAAATCAGTGCGCGCCGCGAACGCCATGGGTTGGTAGGCCAACGATCGGCGCAGCTGCCCACCGTCGTTGTACGCCAGGCGACAGAAGGCGTTGAGCACGACGCTGGCCTCGCCGGCGGCCGGCCCCTGAACGCGCAAACGGTAGCACATGTGTGGAACGTCGACGGGCGGCGCGTTCCAACCGTCGTCCCGGTCCGTCGCCGCATTGGTCAGCGTCGCCACCAATTCAACGCCATGCCAATGCGCGCCCCAGTGGTTCGACAGGTCGGGCCCCCTGCATCCGACGGCCTTTGCCAGCACCAATAACAAACACCTCCGTTGCAATCAGAAAAAAAAACAGTAAATTTCACAGTGGAATCATAAAAAAAATTAATCTTTTCAAAAATTCTTTGAGCGATGATTGGGCTGGACAACACCCTCGGCGATCTCCTTGGTCGCCACCTTGTTCCGTTGAACCCTTTCCAACGCCAGACATCGACTACATTCACAACAATGTGGTGCGTGCGACACTGAAAGTCACAAGAAAAGTCCATTCTCTGAAAGATCCCTGAATATCTAATGTTATTGACCTATTGATTTGGAGGATGTCCTCGAAAGAATTGTAATGTGCCAATATTGAAATGCGGTTTCAAAAGAAACAATCGAAACAGCCGTCCCAAAAAATTCAAAAGATTGAAACTACGACGTCGGTGTCGGAGAGTTAGCGATGCCTGTTCGCTCTGTGTGTGTTGGGTAGCACCACAGCCAAGGGCAACGCCGACAGGTTGATTCGCATCACGAGGCGCACCTTGGGGTCAGAGGTCCCGCACAATCGCCTCCCTCCAATAAAAAAATAAAACAGAAAAAGAGTGAAGACGCTTGGACGCATGTAATCCGTCGAGCGAACGCTGCACCGCGTCCACATTCGTCAACCAGTGGTCGCACCATTGGCCGGGGTACGTTGCGTTAACCGCGCGGCGCAAGAGGTCGACGTACACCTCCGCGGAGCGCGGCAGATTGCGCAGCCCTGGTGTTAACAGCGGCAAGGAGGATGCGTCTGCTGGGGTCGTCGCGCACACGCGGAGCCTCCCCGTGTCGTTCCAAACCACGCGGAAAGCGCCGTCTGCTGATTCGGCGACCGTCTGCCAGCTGTTTACCGTGTCAACGCCGCCGAGGGGAACGGGGTAGCTGGCGTCAGGCAATGCCGGCCACGCTTTCGGTTGCGTATCGCACAACTTTCTCATGCGGGTTTCCAGATAGTCGATGCGTAGCGGGGACATCCAGCCTTCGTACAACGGTTCCTTGAAGCACGACCCGACGCCCCCGGTGGCCAGCAGTAGAAACGGCGATACGCAATGGGTCCCGAACGGGCGCTCCGGACCCCCGAGGAGCACCGCGCGCACGCGGTTCCGCAGCAGGTCCACGGTGGCAGCATCGTTGTGCCAGAAGTTGATGCGCTGCGACACGAGGGTCCCGGTGGTCACAGTTAATTCGGCCTTGTGGCCGAACGCCGTGCGCAGAAGGGCGTTGACATCCGTTAAGGTGGCGATTCTCAAGTCCGGCGTCCGGCGCCGGACGACGGGCTGGAATCCAACACCAATTTGGTCTGCCACGCGGATGTGACCGGCCAATCAAATAATCAACGAAGGAATGTTTCAAACAAAAATTATGATATTATTTCGAATAAACTGAACGTTGATTCGATAAGACAAATATACATATATTTATAAATACACACATTTTATTGTCCGTGCACGACTTCCAACGGTGGCAGCGGCGTAACGCGCTCCTCGGCGATCACGTTGAAGCAACTGATGTTACCCTCCCGGCGAAGGCGGAATGCTGCGTGGATGGCCGAGTAGGGGTCTCCTTCGTTCTGGGTCTTTGCCCGGTAGATGCGTTCTTTGGGTTGCACAATGATCCAATCGATGCTTGAGTACGAGACGGGGTTGGGGTCGGCGTTGCTGGCGTCATCAGGTTCTCGGATTTTGAGGATAATGTCTTCCGCGGGTGGTTCCGCGTTTACGGCGTCTGTCGTTGCAACCGCAGAATCCAAAGACTCGTCGACGCCTGCTGCTTCTGTGGTAATAGATTCCGGAGTATCGGCATTGTTATGGGCAAGCATGAATTATTAGCATTGATAATATATCAAATGGCCAAAGGCTGTGATGCTTTTTTTTTCATGCTTGGATGATACTGGTTAATTGGTCGGTATCATTTTCGACGGCTTTCAACATCGCTTCACTGGTTATTTTGACTTTCCCGGTTGAATGTAAAAAATATGAGCATCGTGGTAACAATAAACTGTAATTTTTAGAAAAAGGAAAGTCTCAATTTGGAACCCGATTCCGCAACATCGATTGCCTGTGAAAGTACAATCGGGTGATGTTTTTTTTTATTCAATTGGTACGTAAAAAATATCATACCATCGTTGTATCGGATTGATCGGGGCCTACAAAGGATGGCGATGTGGAATTAAAAGCCTTCTTTGGTTCGTCGTTATTTATTTCCTGTAATGAATATTTGTCAACAAATATCGATCAATTTTTTTGAATGGGTAATACCTCACACTGAACCGGTTTCCAAATCTTTTCGCGGATGTTCTGGATGATCCAGCTGTTCTGGATATTGTTCGGTGTGGTGTAAATCAATACGTTGCCGCAACCGACGGGGCGTTCTTGAAATCCCTTCATCTTCGACGCCCTGACAAGGTCCGCGACGGCGGCAATAAATTTCTTCGGCTGTGGAAATGTCGTTCAGGTCGTTGCGGCCGCTCGGCGCTCCTGCCATAGCATCTGCGTCAAACACGTGCGCCGGTTGTACGTCTGTATGGGCTGAGCCGAGAGCCATTCGTCCGTGGCCACGTCGCCGATATCGATGCGGCGCCGTTTAGCCCCGGTGGGTTTTTCATGGCGCTTGGTGGCAGAGACATCGGGAACAGGGGCGACAATGTTACGTTCCGGTGGTGTGGGCAACGTGTCGGAGGGGGCGACGGAAAGGGCCGCTGGGAAGTCCGGTGCAAGCGGGACGTTGTCGGCGGTGTCCAATGCCAGGACCTCGGCGACCAAAAGGGCGAAGAGCGGGTCACGGTTGACGGTAGCGTCCTTCGGGAGCCACAGGGCCTTGACTCTCTGGTGGTACGCCCGGAGCCACTGGCGCTGGAGGCGCGTTGCCGCACCGGCGACAGCAGCAACGTTGATTTTCTGGACCCTGACCCACTGGCTGATCGCATCGCCGAACTTTGTGCCGTGTTCCACAGCGTCAAGCACCCAGCCGTCGGTGACGTCGCGCATCGGATACGTTTGATAATTCAAATAAAACCCTCCACTGGAATATTTTTGAATTACCCAACGGCTTCCAAAACGGTGATTTTTTCTTTTTCCTCTGTGCGCCGCGCCTTCTCCTTCTCCACGGCGCGTCGCTCCTTTTCTTTCTCCTCCTCCTTGAGGCGCCTCTCCTTCTCCTTCTCCTCAGCGTGGCGGTGCCGTTCATGTTCCAACTCGAGGGCTTTGGAACGCTCCGACACTGGAAGAGCTGTTTGCATACGTTTGTTTGACCAAAAAATGACCACTATGATAATTTTCATTTAAAACGTATGGATAATATGGTCCGCTGTCGCATGTCTGCTAATGCCAATTCCATGTACTTCTCCGGGTTTTGTGCCATGATGGTTTGGTCGATCACAACGGCCGGCAGTAGGGTAGCAGATGAAGACACTGGTCCGTCACATAGACAGATCACATCCAAATCATACTGCTACTTTTTTGTTAGATGGGATCTGGATACGAAGGCCAAATTTTGTCATTGAGAACAAAGTGTTGAGGCATCTCTGCGAACTGATTCGCCTTGACCCGGAATCGATGAAGCAAGCGGTCTACAATAGACTCGAATGCTTCCTCGCCAGGAAGAGGCGGGAGGGACTGCGCCGCGGTCATCATTTGGTTGTCATCGATGTCGCATCCAAGGTAATTGCGACGAAGGACAATCGACACGCTTCCGGGGAGAGTAATGAGGTTCTGGTCCGGAGCGCCGATCTCATCCGCTGTATGATTGCCGTCGTAAAATTGATGTGTTTTATTTTATCAAATTTACGATCGCCACACAACCCGTCGGAGCAGAGGCGTTCAAATGCTGTCATGTGAAGAACTTGACAACATTCTCGGAAACTGCACCGTAGTGAAATTACACGTGATTCATCCGTGACGGGAAGATCGGCGGCAGCCGGTTTCTCGTCATCCAACACGGTGAAGTACATCGAGTGGTCCTTGATGGTGAGCATGATGGTGTTTCTCTGTAAAAAAAAAACAATGGTGTAAATGGGTTTTAATTATAAAAACATATATGTATATTTTTTTGATAATAATTAGTGTTGGTATTGGTGCAACAGTAAAATTCATAAGAAATTCAACTCTGAAAGACCCCCGAATTTAAAATCCAAACTAACAAACTGATTAACAAAACGTTTAAAAAAGCTTGGAAATTCATGACATCTGACGATGACATTCATGACATTGCAGATGAAATAACCGAAAAAAATTTATAGAAATTCAAGGAATATTTTTGTTGTCGTTATTTTGTAATGTCTAACTGAAAGTCCCTTCTGACAAAATGAATCAACAAAACAGCTTTACCACGACTTTCGGTGTTGCATTTCATAAAAAGAAGGCAAAATGGTATTTACAAACTAAAATATCACATATACCTTGGTTGTGCGCAATAACACAGCTCAATAGTCAATCATTTTGTGATTTTCAGGTCTCGTTGAATAGACATTGCACACGTTTTGACATTGTAAGGTTTACAGTTACAAAGTAAGGCGCAAAACCTGGCAGAAGATCATCGATATATGTCTTCGAAACAAACAACGTCTGACCCATTTATGGAAAAACGAAGTAGTACCCCGAATTGGCATAACATGTCCGTATGCTGACACGGTCGAAAAGCCAGAAAACATGGTTGGCATTGCCGCATGTTTAAAAGCCTTCGGAATGGCTTTGAAGCCATATAACACTAAAAAAAATAACCATAAAATAGATCACATCCTGTCATCGTCTAGGTCCTTGCTGCTTCGGATGTTTACTTCGTTGGATGATGATGAGTTGAGAACAAGACTGTTCTCGATATTGGCGGACTCGTTGGCGACTGTGTCCGCGGCGGCTTCATTGGTGTCTACGTTTGTGTTGCCCGTGGTTTCTGGGATTGGATCCGGTTCAGAGACAGCGGCAGTGGCGTAGTCTGCATATGTGGTCGTGTCGGCTGAGGTCTCCAAAGATGGGTCTGGTTCTTGGTTGGTGGCAACCGGGGCGGCTCCGTCGGCATCTGAAAGAAAACATGGATTTGACTGATAAACATTTGGGGTATGGAGTGAACAATCGGTAGTATGTCATTTTCAGCACCAGTGGACGGCACACAGAGAATGAGTCCGGTCTCAGCGTCGGTGGGCGCGTCTGTAGACGACGCGTCTAAGACGACTGTGGCGGCCGTGTCCGCGACGTTGGCGGAGTCAGTGGTGTCTGTAGACAGGTTGCCTGTGGTTCCAGGGTCGGCGGCGGAGGTGTCATCTGCACCCGTGGTCGTGTCGTCCGTTGTCTCCGGAGGTGGGTCCGGTTCCTTATAGGCGGCGATTGGGGCGCCTCCAAAGTCCACTCCGTCAACACCTGAGTGAGATATGACCATTATATGATTGGAGTGTGGTCGGGGATGAATCCTTGGTCATTTCTCCTGCGCTTCGGTGGGCGCTTCTTGGTGCTCACAATAGCGTCACCCCAGAAACAGTTGTCGGCAAGCTCAGGGGCGGTGTAGCCGGATATAATGGCAATATAGAGGCGGGCGCGCTCCTTTCGTTGCTGGATCGACTCTTCCTCTGGTCCAGGGAAGTCGGGGATCAAAAGGCTTGCGATGAGGGACAGCAGCTCCTCGTGAATGACGCCATACAACAGCCCGGCGCGAATGGGACGGTTGATATGCATCGGGATGATTGGACCGATGTATCGATTGCGACTTATCCCGATCAACGACTTGACGTGAATTGAACATTTGCCTGTTTGATGACACTGATTTATAATCAAATACAGTTATATTTATATTAAAAATATAACTGGTTAAAGTTGTGAATTCGTTGTCACATTCAGAACATTTCCATTGACACTTTAAACGACTATTTGAATTGTATAATCCACTTAAGACATCAGCATATCCTTTATAAAAGTAACCGGATGGATGACATCGAAGCAGCCTTGCATCATAAGGGAAAAACATTTAACTGTGAAAAAGCAGAAAATAAAGACATGTATATAAAAAAGAATACAAATGAAAACATATTTCCTTAATTTGTTTTTGTGATATGAGTTCCTTTTTTTGATTCGTGTTTCCTAACATCGCTTTTTTAATGGGTGTTTCTTCTTATGTGTTTCTCGATATATTTTTTGTCAATATACGTTTATCTATATGGGTTTCCGGATATGGTTTTTTATGTTTTTTTTGGTATGGGTTTCTTTATATGGTTTCTTGACATGGGTTTCTTGACATATGGGTTCCTTGACATGGGTTTCTTGGCATGGTTTCTTGGCATGGGTTTATCGACATGGGTTTATCGACATGGGTTTATCGACATGGGTTTCTCAATATACATTTATCGATATGGGTTTGCAGACATGTGTTTCCTGATATGTCTTTCTCAAAACGTATTTCTTAATATACTGTACCTTTCGTATTTATTGGAATTTATATAAATGCGAAATGAGATATTTCCTGGGAATTCTTCCGTTTTTCATATTATCTTGACAACTATGTTCTCAATAATTAGG
>CAAHFI010899320.1:0-11459 GCA_900893395.1 Euglena gracilis
TTGATTACACAAAAAGCAGACTTTTGTCCGAAACTTGTGCAGAAGAGCGCGAATAGCGCGGTTTTGCATTCCCGTGTGGGGGATTTGGAGCATGAGCGCGGATAGCGTGTTTTGAATTAGTCGCTGGTGATTTTGGAGAGGTAGTCTGTTGGACTGAATTGACTGAACCGTTGGGTACACCAGCGGTGGGGTGGTGTTGGTATGCCGATTCAATCTGGCCCCGAAGTTGTGATAACTTCATTTGTTTGGAAACATAGTTCCATCTATCATCGAGAGTCAAAATGTGTCCCGCGAGCTCCTCGCGGTGAATTTCTTGATGATGTTGGGGATGTAGCGCAGTAATACCGCATCAAATTGCTCTTTGATTTGCTTTCCCCCTAATTCGCTCCCAATCCTAGCCATTAGGAGTACCACAAGTCTATCGACTTCATTTGTGGTCCGGGGGGGGTAAATTGCCGCCATTTGTTTTCCAGACTGATTCTGTAAACCGAACTGGAACATGGGGAAGCATATTGCTCAAACAAATCCTCAAAAAATCCGGCCGCCAATGACCAATTGTCTGGCGCGTTCTTTTCCTTCCCTTGGGAGGCAATCAATAAACTCCATCTTGAATACCTCCGGGTTGTCTTCCTGGGTTTGTCCTTCAAATTCCAATAGTATTCCCAGTCGCGGAAAATTGTTTCCATGTGGTGGTGTCACCGTTACATTGGCTTCACCTTGTTTGGGATCGCGATGGTGTCATTGAAATATTTCTGAGAAACCCGTGGCCCTTCGGTGGTATTCATGGGGGGTGGGCCAGGGTGCAAAATCGCCCCATGTGCAGGTACTCGATGGTTGCACCAAAATGACATGACTTTGACATCTGCCATTTGATAAATTGCCAGCAGTTTTCACAGAACCCTGAACCCCAAGACATCAAAAAACTTTTCATTGAGTTGGACAATTTTGATGGCCAGGTTGGGCCCCCATGCCATGAGTGAACAGGAAAAGTTTCTGGTTTTGCTGAGGAAATTACACCCCAGAATGTATGCAGACATAAGGGCAGACAGATTTTACAAACATCGGTTCTGAACATTCACAGATTTGAGGAAAAACAATTTTGGAAAAAAGTTCTGAAGATTGGTTGGAGAGGAATTTGCTGAAAAAAGAAAATCTCAGACCCCTGATTGAAAGACCCCCTGACCAATCAGAAAAAATTGGTGTAAATGTCCAGAACCTGGAAAAGTGGCAAAGCTGGTGGAAAAGGAAAGGCAAAGGAAAAGGCAAAGGCAAGGGTGAAAGAAAAGTTGATGACACCCCAGCCCCACGATTTGGAGCCACAATTTTCTGTCGATTTTGTCACAAAAAAGGGGCATTATGAAGACAGATGTTGGTCAAAAGAACAGTTTGAGAAAAAGAAGGCAGCAGCCCAGAAGGGGGCAGGTAAGGGACCCCTTCGGTTCAACCCCAGGGAGTGCAAACCCAAGTTGCCCCCCAGGGTGAGAACCCCAAAAAGAGAAAAGCTGATGCTTTGCAGTTGCTCCAGATGGTGTGTAAAACTTATCTTTTGCCAGTGAAGTTTATGGAAAGGATGTTCAAGCCATTTTGGACACAGGGGAACCATCACTGCAGTTCTAAGAAATGTGTTCCTGATAATAAAATTCAGCGGGTGCGGTACCCCTGCAGATCGGCAACGTGGAGTACATTTTTCCGAGGGAACGTGTGAGATGTGTTTGCAGTTTGGGTCCAAGATTTTGAAATTGAAAGCTGTTGTGGTGGATACTTGTGCCTTGAGGAAGTTTTGGGGACTGACTTCACAGAGAGTGAGTTTTTTGGAGGGTTGTTGACCAGACCCCCCGAATCATCATCGAAGGTGAGGAGTTTTTACTTCAGAGCCATGATGGGGACCACACCATCAAAAGAATTTTCAGAATTTTCAAGACAGAAAGCTACACTTTGGTCAAGCCAGTGAAGTCAAAGCTGTTGGAAAAATTGAAGATTTCTGAGAATCAGATTTGCATTCATCTTTTTGCAAACCACCTGAACCACACACAGTCTTTGTACATGACGAAGGGAATTCAGCCTACAGGTATTCATGGGAAAAATTGTTGTTGACATTGGTGCTTCCAATTTTCTGTGGGCAAACCCCCTTCACCAACTAAGCAAAGGGTGACCAAGTTGTGCCTTGAAGAAACAAAAATGGTCCTGGTGCACCCAGACTGGGTGGACCAGTACTGGTCCCCCTGCTGGAAAGGGTAACGGTGGCCAGGGTGAAATTTCGAGTGGGTTTCCCTTGTTTTGGGTGACAGGTGCAAAAAGGTTTGCCCTCCCCCTGTGGAACACTTTTGTGAGTGTGGGGACACAGTGCAATTCAAAGTGGATTTTGAGCTTTTCGGACCCAGAATTGTCAGTTGGCTCAGGAAAGTTTCAAGAAATTGGAGTTTGGATGAACTGAGAGGTGAGATCAGAAAGTACCCACAGTGGATGATGAAATTCAAGTTGATTTCCCAGATCTTCCTGATGTTCCCCCCAGCAGCATGGCACAACAATCTGCCAATCCACCTGCAGCCCAGAAAGTTTTTGAAAGTCCAAGTTTTTTTGGAGAGTGTTCCCCAAGGAATCAGAAGAAAAAGTGAAAGAATGGTTGGACAAATGTGGTGGTGTTTGAACCAATGAGTGAGCATGAAAACATCAATTTTTTGGCTGAATTGACAAAGGACATTGAAAGTGAGCTGAGTCTTTTCAGGAGGTGAGAAAAGATGTGGAGGTGATGTTTTTCCAGCTGTCACAGCCTGTGGAAGATGTTCAGTTGCGAAAACCTGTGAAGACTCCCAAGGCAACAATCAAGATGGATGAACTCAAAAAGCATTTCCCAATTTACATGAAAAGATTTGGACTTTGAGGCCAGAGATAGGCTGATAAAAAAGCAGCAAATTGTTTCTGAGAATCTGAGTGGAGAATTTGAGAAAGAAGTTGAGAAATTCAGAGACCACCCCAGGTTGTATGAGCTTTTGGTGAAATTTTCTGATGTTTTTGGACCATTGCCCACAATTTCTGAGTCTTCCCCCTGCCTGTTTTGATGGACATTGAGCTGAAGCCTGAATGGGAAGGGAAACCCCTAAGGCAAAAGTGTTGGCCCATGCCCCAGGAGGATGAAAAAGAAATTGACCTTCAGTGTGAAGAATTGCTAAAGTCAGGGTTGATTGAGCAATTCCCAGTTGGTGAAATCCCCAGGTGTGCAGCCCCACATTTTTGGTGGACAAAAAAGGGTCAAGTACCAGAAGGATGGTCATTCATTATGGAAAATTGAATTCCAGAGCAAAGCACATGCAGGTTTTTGCCAAACATGGAAATTCTGATTGAAAGTTTGGCCAAGTGTCGGTCAAAAGTACCCTGGACATGAGGAGTGGGTATTGGCAAATCCCAATCACAAAAAGAGCAGCAAATTTGTCTGCATTTTGCATTCCTTCAGGGAGGTGTTTTCGTCCAAAAAGGATGATGTTTGGGTTGATGAATGCCCCGGGATTTTTCAGGAGTTGATGGAAATCCTAACCTCCCAATGCAAAACGGATTTGAGAGTGAGAGAGATTTGAAAGATGGACACCTGGCTTCTTTTTTCGATGACACAGGGGTTGGTGCAAACTCTGAGGAGGATATTTGTATCTTTTGGAAAAGTGGTTTGAAGTTTGCAGAAAGAACCAAGTGAGAATCAAATTGAGCAAATGTTCTTTTCAAATGTTCTTTTCTGAATCAGACTATTGACTACTTGGGCTTCTCGTTGGAGGATGGGAATGTGGCAGGCAAACAAGAGGAACATTGAACCAATTCTGAGTTTTCGAGTTCAGAATCAAAGGGATTTGAGGCGAATTTTGGGAGCCATGAATTTTACCGCAGACACGTGAAAGGTTTTACCTTTGACTCACCCCACTGACAGATCTTCTGAAAAAGAATGTGAAATGGAGGTGGACTGAAAAGGAGGAGAGTTTTTGAATGCTTTGAAAAGGAAATTATCATCCTTGATGTTTGGGTACCCAGGAGTTCAGGAGAGATTGTTTTGGTGACTGACAGTTTCGGATTTGGGAGGTGGTTCTGCTTTGTTTCAGTGGCAAACCCTCCAACAAACACAAATTCCTGAGAATTTTCGAACAAGTGGTGTGAAGTGGATGGAACCCTGAAAAACAACTACCCCAGTGAAATGAGGTTGGTACCTTGGGCCACTACAACTGGAAATGGAGTGAGGCAGAAAAAAAATACACCACCTGGGAAAAGGAAATTTTGAGTGGTGTGCTGACCATTGCTTCACAAACAAGGATTTTGCAAAATCTGCCAATTGTGTGGATGACAGACAATGAGGCAGCCACCTCTTTTCTGAAGGGTGAACCCCCCCTCAACAAAAGACTGAGAAGGATGTATGTGTTTTTGCACCAGTTCAAACTGAATATCGTTCATGTGGCAGGTTGCAAAAATGAATTGTGTGATTTTTTTGTCTCGTGCTGATTTTGAGAACAAATTTGAATTCGTTTTGAGGAAGAAGCAAGGAACGCTTTTCAGAAAATGGATGTGCAGCTTGACCTGTTTTTGCAAAGATTTTCAGTTTGTCCCACAGAGTGCAAGTGTCAGAAAAGGATTATTTGAATTCAGAACTGAAGGATTTTTGGGAAAAGTGGAGGTTTCAAAACCCTGTTTCATTGACAATGAGTTTTGGTTCAGATCTGCCAAGGCAATGTATTGCGAAGGAAAGTTGGTTGTTCCATCTCATTTGTTGAAGGTTTGTTTGGATGAATGTCACAAGGCAAGCAACCATGTTGGTGCTGAAAGGACTGTTTTTTTTTGAGCCATTTTCAGTCCAAGGTTTCCAAGAAAGACATGTTGGAAATTTGCAAGGCCATTGTGATGACCTGTGAAATTTGCACCCTTTCAAAACAAAACCGCCCCAGTGACCGTGGAAAGGTGGGTTCTTTACCGATTCCAACAGTGAGCAATGAAGTTTTGTGTTTGGATTTTGTGCAAATGGACCCCTACAATGGTTTTGACTATGTGCTGACTTTGGTCGACAATTTGTCCCATTTTTGCCAATTCATCCCACACAGAAAACGGTAACCGGAGAAGGTGTTTGAGGCTTATTTTGGACCGGTGGATTTCTGTTTTTGGAAAACCGTCCGTTGTGAGGTCTGACAACGACGTGCGATTCAGACAGCCCAGTGGTTTTTACCAGACAGCTTTAAAGCTTTAGACGTGAAATTATCGTTTTCGCTCCCCGGAACCCCAGATCAAACGGTTTGGTTGAAAATGTCAAAAAAATGTTTTTGCAGAACATGAGAGCTTTGAGTCTGTCTTCCAAGGACAAAAATTGGGTTCAACTGATTCCCGTATTGCACATTTTTGATGAATTCCAGATTTCCCCCACAACAATGTTGTCACCCCATGAAATGTTTTTGGGCAGACCAGCTTGGAGGTTTGAATTACCCCCAGAACCGGTGACAAACCCAGACACCCATTCCTGGCTTTTGACCCAAATGGAAATTCAAGAAAGAGCTTCCCAGAGATTGAAAGAATTGAGAAAAAAGATTTTGAGAGTGCCAACAAAGGGAGGGTACCAGCGAAAATTCAAGAAGATGACTATGTTTTGGTGAACAACAAAAGATGGCCAAACAAATCATGGCCCAAGCTTTCCCCCCCCTGGAAGGACCTTTTCGGGTTCTCAAATCGAGGTTCAATTCAGTGCAAATTGCAAGCAGCCCATCTTTGGGAGGGGTCATTGATGTTTCTTTGGGTTTGTGCAAAAAGTGGGAGGTTGCTTTGAATGAAGAAAGTCTTTTGGAAGAAGACCCAGGCCTTTTGACCGGTGATGTGGTTGTGGGAGACCCAGTGGAGGGTGACACCCCCATGCCAGACCAGAGAGGGGAACCCCCCTTCAGATGTCAGAAGAAGAACAAGCACAATTGGGTTTTTACAATGTTTACAAGATTTTGAAGCACAAGTACCAAGGGGGATGGAAATTTTTGGTTTGGTGGGAGAATTTTCCGGCAAGCAGCAGTACATGGGAGCCTGTGGCTTCTTTGTGCAACCAGGAGGCAGAATGAATGAGGTTTTCAAGAATTATTGTGTGGATCACAATTTAATCGATCCTACGCCAGGCGCTCAGAATGTTTTGCGACGTTTCAGAATGTGAATGGGGGTTGGCATCACAAGAGACAGCCTGGCCTCCCCCAAATGTTTTAATCGTGCTTTCAGTCACGCGGGAGGAAAGTCAAGCCCCCCAGGGGGCCTTTTGGATGTTTTTCGGGTCAGGAGACACAAACTCGCCTCGCCATGGGTGGATTGTTGTCTAACCTTTGAAGGCTTTCAGTACAAACCTGCCATTGATGCGAGGAGTTTCGCCCAGGTTTGTGTTACCTTTGAATGGCAAGCCAACCACGAAGCGAAGGGAGCACGGTGAACGTCGGAAGTAACCTCTTTTACCTTCCTTTGTGTTGACATTTGTCGTTCTGAACCTCTTTTTGTGGACAATTCGTGTTGAACACCATTCACCAGTGCTTGAAAAACAATAAAGCCATTTTGTTGTGGTGTGACGCCGTTTCGTTCTGTGCCTGTGGCGCCGAGTCCTCCGGCATGGGGGGCGTGTGCGAACTATTTGCTGACCGCCTACCTTACCAACTGCCGAACTGACTTTTGTATTCCTAATTCGACTTTTCCTCCGCAGACTGCTGGCTCTGGTTCTATGTCTTCACATTGATTTGTGTTTACGTTTTTGAACAATTGGTATATCAATAAAATTGGGCATCCGCGGATTAAAGAAAAAAACAAAAAGAATATTCTGAGACATCCACAGTATGCAACCTGAGCTGTGGGATTGACAAATTATGATGTCGAATTTTGGAATACACGATCGCTGAAAATAAGCGCTGCGTGCATTATGGCCGAATCCTGTGGCCATCTGTCGAAAGCCCTCGAGAAGAGCTTTAAATTTGACGGGTAACATGGCTTCATAAGTGTGGAATCTTCCCTTTTTGACCAGGGGCACATTTTGGCCAAAGTCGCCCAAAATGCCCCAAACATGGGGATTTTGGGAGAAATTGGCCGTGGTTCATTCTCCCGCCGGTTCTGGCGTGAATCCGGACCCCTAGCCACGGTTTCAAAAACTGTGTCCCAGACGCCGGTTCGAGCGTGAAAACCTGTGGCTGGGACACACTTCTCGATATAAAACAGGAAAGACTATGGGACAAAAACTGGGTAAAATGGGGACGCAGAAGGACGCGGGGGAGACACCCCTCAGATCCCGACCCCCGAACTTGGATTAATTTTTTGGTCTATGAGCTGCAGCAGTGGATGCCCTTTCCAACTCCCCACCTAGAGCCATGCCGCGTTAAAAACTGTTTCATGGAGTACGTTGATGTTTGCATTGCACGGCGTTGTTTTTGCGTCTTTGGTTTGGTGAAATCAGCAGGGTCCCCGGTTAGGGCTCGGGTTAGGGTTAGAGTTAGGGTTTTGGGACGGTAGGGTTGGGGTTTGGTCAGGGATACGGTTAGGGTTAGGGATGGGGTTAGGGATACGGTTAGGGTTAGGGTTAGGGATACAGTTAGGGTTAGAGTTAGGGTTGGAGTTCGGGCCAGAGATACGGTTTGAGTTTGGGCTGGGGATACGGTTAGGTTAGGGAGACGTTTACGGTTTTGGCTACCGTTGCCTTGCGCACACAAGGCGATATTGTTATTTTTGGCGGGGGGGGTCCGGGGGGGCGGCAGCCCCCTCCCCCCCCCCGGAGGAGTCCGTAGGCCTACTAAGTTAGCACAAAGGGAGTTTGTTTGGGGGCGCGTTCTGGCCATCCTTGCCTTGCACACACAAAATGATTTTGTTACGGTGCGCGTTTTGTCCACCTTTGCACACACAACAGAATATTGTTATTTTGGCGGAGGGGTCCGGGGGGAGCGGCAGCCCCGGAGGAGGCCGTAGGCCGACTAAGTTCATTAGGGAGCGCGCTATGGCAATCCTTTTTCTCTTTCTTTTTTATTATGGAACGTTTTTTGCCAGTTTCAAGCTCATTCCACTGCGTTTCTGTGCATTTTAAGTCAAATTATACTGAATACTGAATCAAGTTTTCGGGGGGGGGGGGGCTTAAAATTCAAAAAGGGGTGGTAATGCGGTTGATTGGACGTCGAGCCGACCAGTTCGGTCCGACCTCCAATGGTCTATAAGCCATAGCCAATGGTCGGCCCGACCAAAGTTCGGCCCGACCATGGTCAGTACGACCTCCGGATCGTCATAGCCAATGATCACACCGCACGGAGCACTCTAAGACCTCCAGGGCAACCAACCGTAGACCCTGACCTATCCTCTAACCCTCACCTAAACGTGACAGATTTTGGTTGACAGATGCGGACGTCACCCTTTTAAGCCCATTAGTGCAGACACCATTGCTTCGATGACAATTTTTTTTGGACAAACAAGGGGTCCCCCCCCAGGTTTCGAGGGCCCACTCCACCAGAGAGGCAGGGGTTGGTTCACTCAAAATTGGGCGTTTTCTGCCAAGAAGTTTTTGAGACTGGCCAGTGGAAGGCGTGGAGGCTTTCACAGCCCACTATCAACGACTTTCCGCCCAAGATGCCCTAGAAAATGCCCTGGACCCCAAATCTCAGGGCACAATCTGGTCTCACAAGGGCAAAGTGCGGCGCTCGAGGTGTCTCGTACTCCTCGAGGACAACCGACCAGGGAGGAAGGGACACCGAGGGCGAAGCACAAAGACCTTGTGAGCCCGACCCCCCCCCACACTCAAAAGAAAATGTGTCTTCAAAAGCCCTCGGCTCACAGAAAATGGGGGCCGGGGCGGCAGAGGGAGGGCCCAAGAGGAAAGAAAAGCGGCACAGCCGTCACTTGAGCCACGCCCGTCAGCCAGCTCCGGCGAGGCGGCACTAAACAGAGAGTCCTAACCCAACGCGTCACAATCAAACAACACTGCCGGCGGAGCAAGGCATGGCCTCGCAAGGTTTTTGTGCATTGCCCTCGGTGTCTCGTACTCCCTCGAGGAAAAACAAAGGGAGGAAGGGACACCGAGGGCGAAGCACAAAGACCTTGTGAGGCCATGCCTTGCTCGCCGGCGGTGCTGTTTGGATTGTTTTTTGCGCTGGGTTAGGAGGTCCCGCTTAGTGCCGCCTCGCCGGAGTTGGCTGACGGTGCTTCTCCGACTGGCGACGTGGCTTCTTGCCCCTGGGGGGTCCCCCCTCTCCACCCTGGACCCCACTCTCTGACCGAGGGCTTTTGAACACAAATTTCTTTTTACGGGTGGGGGGTCGGGCTCACAAGGTCTTTGTGCTTCGCCCTCGGTGTCCCTTCCTCCCTTGTCGGTTTTTCCCTCGAGGAGTACGAGACACCTCGGGCTCCGCACTTTGCCCTTGTTAGGCCAGATTGTGCACTGAAATTAAGGGCAGGGCATTTTCCAGGGCACCTTGGGCACCAAGTCGTTGATAGTGGGCTGTAAAAGCCTCCACCCCCTCCACTGACCATTTCACAAACTTCTTGGGCAGAAAGGCCCAGTTTTTTGAGTAAACCAACTCCTGCCCTCTGGTGGAGTAGGCCCCTCACCTGGGGGGGGACCCATGTTTGGCCAAAACGTCTTTTGTGATGGAAGCAATTGTGTCAGCACTTATGGCCCTGAAGGGGGTTTTAATTAAATTAGGAGGGGGCCCAGGTCTGACGAATAACCGTGTAGCAGCCACATAGCACATCATTAAATGAAAGGGGCTTATTCGGGGACACTGGGGAATGGACACAACCCTTTCCAACTTATGGAGTTTCTGTCCTTTACGCTTAATCCTTGATGTAGGGTGCCCTACCCAACACACTGGTGGTTCGTTTGACTTGCGATAAGTCTGAGGATCGGTATAAACAGAGGATTCGTGAGCAAAAAATCAGTTGTGTACGCAATGTACAAATATCAGTGGGCATGGGCGCTTTTGCCAGCCCCAGGAGGATTGGGAGGGGGTCCCAAAATGCCCCATTCTCCAGGTTTTGGTTCCAAAGCCTCTTGTATGGGTTAACAGAGTGTGGAATCTTAGCCCACCAAACCCTGGAATCAAAAGCATAGCACTGTAGGATTACGGGCTTGGGCCTTGAGAAAATTGGAATAATTGAATTAAAGCGTCAGCCGCTTGGTCTGTGGTGGCTTCAGGGGAGGGCACCCCCATGTGTTCTAAAATTGCCACAGAAGTGCAAAAGCACTCTGATAACGTTTTAAGCTGGGTTTCTCCCCAGGAAATCGTTAATGGTCTCCACCTGAATTTGTTACCCTCCAAAAATTGCCTGAGCAAGTTGTGCAAACCAGGGGCCACCTGGGGGGTGGAATTGCTGCCCCCTGCAGTTGGTGAACATACCCATGTAGGGGTGATTTTCAGGGAGGGGGTCCTGGAACTTTCATTTTTATTAATTGGGGCCACCATGTGCTGAATACCAGTAGGGGGTGTCCATCAAACTTTGGTCTGGGGAAACATTTTCAACCTGGGTAGAAATCGTTGAATTATTGACCAGGGGGGTTTGCATAATGCATTTAACTGCTGTGGCTTCCCAATGGGGCCACCTGGCCACAAATTGGGCAGTTTTTTGTTTCCTGGGATGCAATAAATCTGTTTCCAGATTTATGAAATTCGTGAATTGCTTTCTGAGCCATTGAAAAAGTTGGGGGTCTAAAGAATAATCCCCCCTGTCCATTTCCAATCTGCTGATGGGGTCTGCTAGGCATTCCTTTGAAGGCACCCAGTTGACTTGGAGGTTTACCTGGTGCTCCATGCATCACTTGAAAAAGGTCTGAGCATTTTGTTGAAGGGGTCCTTTCTGCCCCCACCTTTTGTTAGGTAAAAGTAAATGACCTGGTTGTCCACTGACAAGGAAACGGCTTCTCCAGGTTTTCTCAAACTTTTCACAGTGCTGATGATTGCTGCACTGAACTCCTTTACATTGATGTGCAAAATGGAGTCTTTTCTCCAAATTCCTGCACAAGTTTCTCCCTGTGTGGATGTCCAGCCTCCCCCCCCACAGGCATGGGTGGCGCTGTCTGAGTGCAACACTGTGGTTGCATTTGGGGGAAGGTCTGCCCCACAGGTGTCCAGCAGTATTTTTATTCCCTTAATTGGGCCTTGATTTCCTGGGAAATGGGGTGTTTTGAGTCCCAGGGGGCTGTAGACTTTGCCACCAAAAAATTGCCAGGGTGTCTGTAAAAGCCCTTAAAAGTGCAGGGTCCCTTAGGTTGCATCTTATTTGGCACAAAATGGCAGCCAATTGCCTTTTTGACACGTAATCTTTTTTCACAATTTTTCCCAGCTCCTTTTATGGTTTTGACTTTCTGGGGGGTTTCCTTCCTTGAAGTTCAGTTGAAAACCCAGATGGGTTACCACTTGGGTCGGCTGCAGGGTGGACTTTTTCACATTGATTTTGAACCCAGAATCCAGCAAATCTTTGACAACTGTTTTCAGGTGATTTTGTAAAATGTTTGG
>CAAHFI010900725.1:0-21527 GCA_900893395.1 Euglena gracilis
GGTCTGCACTTTGCCCTTGTGAGGCCATGCCTTGTTCGCCGGCGGTTTGTTGTTTTGATTGTGATGACGCGTTGGGTTAGGAGTCTCTGCTTAGTGCCTTTTTTCGCCGGAGTTGGCTGATTCTTAACTGGCCCTTCGACACCCAGAAGAAAGGAAAAGAGTTATCGAAAGAAGAGAAAAGAGAAGAAGAAGTCAATAGCAATTCAATATCCAGAAGATCACGAACCTGACGGTTATCAATTGAGAACCAAAAATTCAGTTTGAAGTAGACTTCGATGATCAATGAATTTACAAAGAAATGGGAAGTATGCTGTCGACGTGAACAACCTGGAGCAGCGGTGGCAGCTGCAGCTGGAGAACCTGAACGTGCTGTCGACAGTTGGCGGTCAGTGGCCATCATTTCCCCCCCAACAGAAATTTCCCATAACCAATCCCCCCCCAATGATGGCCACAACCTGTGGACAACAGTGGTCAGAAAGACCAGAAGGAGGAAAGAGATCCCAGACCACTACGGGCAACAAAGCCTGGGCACTGGTGCCCAATCCAAGAAAAGGATGGGGCAGAAATCCCACAGGGGATGCCCAAGCCAAGGCCCACATTGGTGCCCAGTCACCAGGGCACAGCCCCAACAGCAATGGGGCAGATGGAATCAAGGACAAGGTGGTGGCCAAGGGGGCCAATTCAACAAGCAAGTCCCCTCAGGGAGGGGCAGAAAAAGTCTACCACCCCTCCCCACTCCATCTAACACACCCACCCCTTTCAGGGGGAAAGGGGGGGGCCACAGCAGCCCCCCAGATTTCAAGTGGTCCTGGAAGGAAAGATTTCACAGCCCCGGCCATGGAGGCCAGAAGTATCAAAGGGGCTTGGGCCAAGATGGCCATTCAAAGGGCTATGGCAGCCATACAAGGGGTGGACCTCCACAGGCCCCCAGAAGCTAAGGGGCAGCCCCACAGGGGCTTTGTATTTAACACATTCTGCCCAGCCCCAGGAGGAAAAGGGACCCCCAGAGGCCCCTCTGATGGAACAGGGGGAAGGGGAAGGACCCCACAAGTATTTCTTCATCATGCTTCAAATCCCCCAACCAAATCAACAAGGGGGGGACCCTCAGTGGCCCCCCTATGGTATGTAAACCAACTCAATCATCATGGAGGAGGCCAGATAGGCAAAACAGGGGCAGTAAGCCCTATGGTATGTATACCAACAACAAGATCCTCCAGAGAGGTGAGCAGAGAGGAGAGTGCATGCACATCCCCCCAGAATATTTTTCTCTTTCCAAGGGCTCAAGCCCTAGGGGCCCTAAGGGTGAAATGTCCAACACCCCCAACCCAACCCCCCCAGAATCATCTAATTCAACAAATAAATTCCATGGAGGAAAAATGGGGAGACACCCCCTGCATCACAGGCTGCAAAAGAGCCTAAAATGGTGGCAGAAAAACGCCCCCCCAGCAACATGTCGATTAATCAGAGATGGCATCCAACCCCCCTGGGTAAACCCACCAACATTGTCCACCCACCCAAAACCCAGAGCCAACTTGGACCTGAAACAGGCAGAAAAAATTCTGCAGGATTACCAAAAATCTGGATCCGTGAAGTTGGTGGAGCATGGAAACACAAAACATCTAATTCCCTGGTTTTTAATTTCAAAACCAGAGGGGGAAAAGACAAAATGGCGCCTAATAAGCGACTGCAGGGAACTCAATCAGGAGTTCCAAGTAAAACCCTTCAAGCTGGATCACATCCAGCACATTTTTCCAGTTTTGGAAAAGGGCCACTGGGCAGCCAAAATCGATCTGAAGGATGCATATTTTCACATCCCAGTCAGCCAGGCCCTAAGGCCATATTTAAGACATCAAGTGGGGGGGCAAACCTGGGAATTCCAGGCAGGCTGTTTTGGCCTAAACATCATGCCTCAACTTTTCATGTCTGTCATGAAAACATTCGAAAAACTGTGGAGGAAAAGGGGCATCCAGGTTTTCATATACCTGGACGACATTTTGTTAGTTGCTCCCACCAGACACAATTTGCAAATTCACCTAAACACAGTCATCAAAGATTTGCTGAAATCAGGGTTCAAAATCAATGTCCAAAAATCAACCCTGGAACCAACACAAATTGTAAACCATCTGGGCTTTCAACTAAATTTCCAGGAAGGAAAATTACAGGTGCCCCCCCAAAAAGCCAAGACAATAAAAAGGGAACTGGGCAAAATTGTAAAAAAGGAGTTCATTTCAAAAAGACAGTTGGCTGCCATTTTGGGCCAAGTAAGATGCAATATAATGGCCCTGCCCTTTTTAAGGGCCTTCACAGACTCCCTTGCAAATTTCTTAGTGGCAAAGGCCACAGCCCCCTGGGATTCAAAACACTACATTTCCCAAGACATAAAGACCCAATTAAGGGAAATAAAAATTCTGCTGGATACATGGGGGGGCAGACCCTTCCCCCAAAATGCAACAAGGGAGTTGCACTCAGACAGCAGCACTCATGCCTGGGGGGGCTAGACATTCGAACAGGAAAAATTATCCAGGAATTTTGGAGAGAAAACTCCATTTTACACATCAACGTCAAAGAATTAAGTGCTGCTATCAACACAGTAAAAAGTTTAAGCACACCAGGGGAAACAATTTCCTTGTCAGTGGACAACCAGGTAACTTACTATTACCTGACCAAAGGGGGGGCAGAAAAGACCCCTTCAACAAAATGCTAAGACCATTTTTCAAATGGTGCATGGAGCACAATGTAAACCTACAGGTAAAGTGGGTTCCCTCCAAAGAATGCCTAGCAGACCCAATCAGCAGATGGGAAATGGACAGGGGGGATTATTCACTGGACCCCCAACTTTTTCAATGGCTAAGACATCAGCTCCAAAATTATATAAACCCAGAAACAGACCTTTTTGCCTCCCCAGGCAACAAAAAACTGCCACAATTTGTGGCCAGGTGGCCCCATTGGGAGGCCAGGGGGGTGGATGCATTACAATGTCCACTGGACAACATGGGGGATCTTTATGCAAACCCCCCCTGGTCAGTAATTCAAAAATTCCTGCCCAGATTGAAAATGTTTCCACAGACAAAAGTTTTGATGGTCACCCCCTACTGGGATTCAGCCACATGGTGGCCCCAATTAATAAAGATGAAAGTTCCAGGGACCCCCTGCCTCAAAATCACCCCCTACAGGGGTATGTTCACCAATTGCAGGGGGGACAAAATGCCACCCCCCAGGTGGCCCTTCTTTGCATAATTTGCTCAGGCAAATTTTGGAGGGGAAACAAATACAAAATCAAACCATTGACGATTTCCTGGGAAGAAACCCAAGTTTAAAGCGTTATCAAAGTGCTTTCACGCTTTTATGGGTGATTTTGGAGAAAAGGGGGATCCCCCCCCTGAAGCCACCACTGACCAGGTGGCTGAAGCTTTGATTCAATTATTCCAATTCTCAAAGGCCCAGGCCCGTAATGCATACAGTGCAATGCTTTTAATCCCTGGGTTTGGTGGTTTGAGGTTCCATGGAGTGTTAATGCCTTATAAAAGGCTTTGGAACCAGAATTTGGAGAAGTATGGGGCTTTTTGGGACCCCCTGCCAATCCTCCTGGGGCTGGCAAAGGAGCCTATGCCCACTGATATTTGTACATTGCGTACACAACTCATTTTTTGCTGTAGAATTCTCTGTTTATACCGTTCCTCTGATTTGGCCAATGTCAAGCGAACTACAAGCTTTTTGGGTAGGGCACCCTACATTAAGATCAAACGTAAAGGGCAGAAATTCCACAAGTGGGAGAGAGTTGTGTCTTTTCCCCAATGTCCACAAATCAGCCCTTTTCATTTAATGCTGTCTTATGTGGCAAGCACACGGTTTTACGTGAGACCTGGGGGCCCCCTTCTTCTTTCATTAAAACCCCCCTATAAACCCATAAGTGCTGACACAATTGCTTCCTTAACAAAAGATTTTTTGACCAGACATGGGGTACCCCCCAGGTGTGGGGGGCCCACTCCACCAGAGGGGCAGGGGTTGGTTTACTCAAAAAATTGGGCCTTTCTGCCCAAGAAGTTTGTGAAATTGGTCAGTGGAAGGGGGTTGAGGCTTTCACAGCACATTATCAAAGACTTGGTGCCCAAGGTGCCTTGGAAAATGCCCTGGCCCCCCTGATTTCAGTGCACAATCTGGCCTCACAAGGGCAAAGTGCAGAGCCCGAGGTGTCTCGTACTCCCTCGAACAAAAGTGACCAGGGAGGAAGGGACACCGAGGGCGAAGCACAAAGACCTTGTGAGCCCGACCCCCCCGCCCGTAAAAGAAAATTTGTGTTCAATAGCCCTCGGTCAGAAAATGGGGGCCAGGGAGGGGGAGGGGGGGACGCCCCCCAGGGGAAAGAAGCCACGCCGCCAAGTCGGAGCAGCATCATCAGCCAACTCCGGCGAGGCGGCACTAAGCAGAGACTCCTAACCCAACGCGTCATCACAATCAAAACAACAAACCGCCGGCGAACAAGGCATGGCCTCACAAGGTCTTTGTGCTTCGCCCTCGGTGTCCCTTCCTCCCTGGTCACTTTGTTCGAGGGAGTACGACACAAGGCAAAGGGAGAGGAGATTTTGTTTTGGGACCCGAGTCCCTTTTCTGTTGTTCTTGTTGACCTCTTCGGGTCTTGATAAGAAAAAAAATAATTGTAAAGATTGGGGTCTTCGCCCTCAAAGGAAAACCTACTTACAAAACCAACCCAATAAGACCTTAAGCTAAGTAGGAACCAAGTGTTTCTATTCTGCAAAGGAATTCCCTAACTGGGACGTCATCACCAGTTAGTGCAGAATCACATAGCACTGTGTGCAGCTGGCCAAAGGCCAGTTAACAGGCATTCGCCCTTTGTAGCAGACAATGCCATGGCATCATGGCTGCCTGGTACACATCCCCCTCCCAGGGCTATGCCCGATTTCCCTCCTGGACCAGGCCAGTCGGGATGCCAGGCACAGCCCTGTGTGGGATGGGCACCAGGAACCATGCTTGGTTCCAACTTACCTTAGGGTATAATATGTCACCCAAACCCGAAAACGCGCAAAAGAGGTTACCGCTTAGGCGGCTACCTACTTTTTTTTGCGTTAAAGGGTTGAGGACAAGTATAAGCCCAAGGAAAATGGGGCTGGAAGGTTTTCCATTCCAGAAACCCATCCTCCCTGTTTGGGTGTGCCAAAGGCACTTGAGGTGGTATATTCCAGAACTCAGAAAAGAATTCTGGGGTGGGTGTGGAAGGGGGGGCACCTGGCCAGTCAGACCTGACCAGGGAGAGAAGAACTACTTTACAGAACCAACTGCCGGAGCCAGCTTTTGCCCAGGGGGGAAAGGGAGAGGAGTGGGGGGCTGGTCTTAGGACCGTGAAAAGGAATTTTTGCTGGCGGGCAGCCTTATGGGCCTTAGGGCCGAAAGAAGTTGACTACTTATTACGGCGTGCGCGCTGCACGCTGTGCGTAGTCTTACTAGCGCCGTGGCGCTTTTGTGGTTCTTCGCTCTGCACCAAGACGATGAATAGCGCCGAAGCGCTTTTGGGACTTCGCCCTTTTGGGGGGGGGGCTTTCAGCCGAAGCTGATTTTGGGACTTCGCCCTTTCAGGGGGGGGGGCTTTCAGCCGAAGCTGATTGTGGGACTTCGCCCTCTCCGGGGGGGGGCTTTCAGCCGAAGCTGATTGTGGGACTTCGCCCTCCCGGGGGGGGGGGCTTCAGCCAATTGTGTGCAAAGCGTTCTGTTTTCAGCCGAGGCTGACTTTTTGTGTAAAGAAAACGGAAACCGTTTTCTGGTTTGGTTGTAGTTGTGACTAAAAAATCGAAAAAATTCGAAATTTTAGGAAAAGACTTTTTTTTTTAAAAAAAAATTCGTCCGAAGACGATTGTAACGGTTGATTGTGATGTTTGAAGATGATTTATTTGTAACACATTGTATGAGTTTGTTAAACCTAAAATTTGGTGCATATCCATGCTTTGTACGCTTTGAGCCTGTCGGCCCTTGTCAGGGGGGGCAGGCAAATGCTGTCCACAGCATTTTTTTAAAGAATATTTGTAAACAACATTGGACAATTCGCAACGCAAAGCAATGTTGTATGTTACAGCAGTGAAGTGAGGCATAAGCCTCCACAGAAGTAAATTATAAAGAATAAACCTCGCTCATCGAAACGAGTATTGTAAGTACTTGTCCACGGCTGTCCTGCAGAGTAAGCAACAGGCAAGGATCAGCCTTTTTGTAAAAAAATAATGTGAGTTCGGGGGGGCTGTGACTTCGCACTGCCAACGGGGGGGGGGCTGTGGCTTCGCACATTCGGGGGGGGGGGGTGTGGCTTCGCACATTCGGTGGGCTGTGACTTCGCACATTCGGGGGGGGGGGGGGCTGTGGCTTCGTACATTCGGGGGGGGCTGTGGCTTCGCACATTCGGGGGGGGGGGGGCTGTGTCTTCGCACATTCGGGGGGGGGGGGGTTGTGGCTTCGCACATTCGTGGGGGGGGGGGGCTGTGGCTTCGCACATTCGGGGGGGGGGTGGTGGCTTCGCACACTTCGGGGGGGGGGGCTGGTAAAAAATTTACAACCGTTGTCACTTGTAGTGGAATGATGTTGAAGAAAGTCAAAAAAAAATTTTTTGTGTGTAAAAGAAAACTTGCATTCGCAAAGAAAACCTGCCTTTCTGGCAATTATGGCTGTCCAGCCTCGAACACAAGCAAACTGCACACCTAGAACAGTGTGCGCTCAGATTTCACGTGCAGCAATGGCTGTTCAGCCTCCAAGCAAACCGCACACCTGGAAACAGTACAGGTGCAGATTTCACTGCCCTTCATTATACTGTGGTGTGTTTCTGTGTGGTGTGGTTCGGTGTGGCTGTCTGCTGCTGCTGCTGCTGCCGCCTGCTGCGTCTGCCTTCCTGCTGCGGCTGCCGCTTGCTGCTGCGGCTGTCTGTCTGCTGCGGCGGTTGCTGCTGCGGCTGCCTGCCTGCTGCGGCTGCCTGCCTGCTTCTGCGGCTGCTGCCTGCCTGCTGCTGGCTGGCTGGCTGGCTGGCTGGCTGGCTGGCTGGCTGGCTGGCTGGCTGGCTGGCTGGCTGGCTGGCTGGCTGGCTGGCTGGCTGGCTGGCTGGCTGGTGGCTGGCTGGCTGGCTGGCTGGCTGGCTGGCTGGCTGGCTGGCTGGCTGGCTGGCTGGCTGGCTGGCTGGCTGGCTGGCTGGCTGGCTGGCTGGCTGGCTGGCTGGCTGGCTGGCTGGCTGCTGGCTGGCTGGCTGGCTGGCTGGCTGGCTGGCTGGCTGGCTGGCTGGCTGGCTGGCTGGCTGGCTGGCTGGCTGGCTGGCTGGCTGGCTGGCTGGCTGGCTGGCTGGCTGGCTGGCTGGCTGGCTGGCTGGCTGGCTGGCTGGCTGGCTGGCTGGCTGGCTGGCTGGCTGGCTGGCTGGCTGGCTGGCTGGCTGGCTGGCTGGCTGGCTGGCTGGCTGGCTGGCTGGCTGGCTGGCTGGCTGGCTGGCTGGCTGGCTGGCTGGCTGGCTGGCTGGCTGGCTGGCTGGCTGGCTGGGCTGGCTGGCTGGCTGGCTGGCTGGCTGGCTGGCTGGCTGGCTGGCTGGCTGGCTGGCTGGCTGGCTGGCTGGCTGGCTGGCTGGCTGGCTGGCTGGCTGGCTGGCTGGCTGGCTGGCTGGCTGGCTGGCTGGCTGGCTGGCTGGCTGGCTGGCTGGCTGGCTGGCTGGCTGGCTGGCTGGCTGGCTGGCTGGCTGGCTGGCTGGCTGGCTGGCTGGCTGGCTGGCTGGCTGGCTGGCTGGCTGGCTGGCTGGCTGGCTGGCTGGCTGGCTGGCTGGCTGGCTGGCTGGCTGGCTGGCTGGCTGGCTGGCTGGCTGGCTGGCTGGCTGGCTGGCTGCTGGCTGGCTGGCTGGCTGGCTGGTGCTGGCTGGTGGCTGGCTGTGCTGGCTGGCTGGCTGTGCTGGCTGGCTGGCTGGCTGGCTGGCTGTGGCTGGCTGGCTGTGCTGGTGTGTGGCTGTGTGTGTGGCTGCTGGCTGTGTGTGCTGTGTGGTGTGTGTGTGGTGGTGTGTGTGTGTGTGTGTGTGTGTGTGTGTGTGTGTGTGTGTGTGTACTGTGTACTGTTTCACCTGTGCGGTGCTTGTACGGATTCACTAAAAAAATATTTTGATGCAGATTGTACGCATTGTATCGCATTGTACCACATTGTACATCAGGACATTATATCACATTGTACACCAAGGCATTGTACCGCATTGTACCACATTGTATGCCAAGGCAAAGTTGTAAAAGAAAAATGTTGCAGTTTGAAGAAAAAATCACTGACTTTTGCGTTTCGGTGGACTGTGGCTACAGTCCAGTTATTTTCGGTGTCCTGCCTCATAAAAGGCCTCAAAAATATTTTGCCTCCTTAAAGGCTTGGAAACGGTGTTTTGCCTCCGTAAAGGCTTGTATGGTTGAGCAGTGAGGACCAACCCAACCGGAAAAAGGCATCCAGTTGGTTCAGAACACACCTCTGCGGGTACTGACTCCAAAGTCACTTGTAGGGTTGAAGGTACCGTAAAAACGGTTCTTGGACTGAGGTAAAGCATCCTGCACATTGTGAAACATAAAAGAAAATTGTGTTTTGTTGTAGAATATTATTCATAGCACCGAAAATTGTTGTTGGTGTATGAATATGAAGTTTCTTGGACAGAACTAATGATTTCAGTGACAGTCTTTATGATTTTCATCGCATTCTGCGCATTCACAACCGAGGATTTTGTTATCTCAAAATCCGCGACAGTGGGTACAGCTTTCTGCTGATTGTGGGAGAAAAATGTCACTAAAATCATATTGTGCGGTTGAAAAGTTTACAGTACAGAAGGAATTCACTCCAGTTTCACATAGCTGTGGAATCATACGGTAATTTGTGCATACTGCACTTTCAGGGTAATCACCCTCACCAAAAGTACATTGGTCAAGGTGTTATCCGCGAAAATCGCAAAAAGTTGCGAATTTCGCTAAAATTGTAAGAAAAAATTTTTTTTTTCAGAGAAAAAATCACTGAAAAAATGTAAATGTGAAAATTTTTTTGTCAGTTTTATGCACTACGGCACTTCAGCTTGCTCACAGAGCTTTGTAGGGATTCAAGCGTATTTTTGGCCAGGGGTGGTGCTCATCCGAGCTTTACCGCAAAAAGCGGTGTCACTATACAGTGATTGAAAATACGCTTGAATTATTGTTAAAAAAATGAAAATTTGTAGGAAAAACTGCTGCGGTGTATTGCAAGCGAAATACGCAAATGAAAATGCAATCACACCTGTGACAGCTTGTCCATTGTACATTATTGTAATTGATATTGACCGAAGGCCATTGGACCATACGGTCACTCTTGATCCGACCGTAGTCGGTTGTATGAACAATCCTTGTGAATTCTTCACATTGTCAAAAATCATTGTCTATTGGAAGGAGAGGGAAAGAGCACAAAAATTTGCAAAACGGCAAAATTTTTGAAAAAAATGTAAAATTTCTGAAAAATCGCTAAAATTTTTGAAAAAATCAAAATTTTAGAAAATTTGAAAGTCTTTGTACAAAAATAAAACGTGAATTGTGTATGTCACCACTTTTGCAGCAACATACGCGATTTACGTATTGTTCACCACATTCGCGATTGAGATTGTTGTGTGCAATACTGCATTTGAATCGCGAATTGTGATATTGTTGTAGACAGTTGTTGATTCACAAAAATCTTTATTTTCTTGCCAAAAACAGAAATGTTTTTGAAAAAATCACGATTTTTGTGTTGAGTGGCACCTAAATGCCTTTGTACATAGGAACAGTTCAGGTCGCTATTTTTACGCATGGAACCGCGAATTTCACGATTTGGATCGCGAAAAACGCAATTCTGGCATAAAAAAACATTTTTGTAAAAAAATCTGCAAATTCACAAAAAAATTCATGATTTTGCAAAAAACCGTTTCATTGTATGTAGGTTGTGCAATTCGCGTTTATTTTTCGCGACAATAATGATATTCATCACATTGTTCGCGGTTCCAATTGTAGGAATGTGGCACCTCCTAAGAGGTTTGTGCGGACATCCGTCCATTATGGTTGGGGAGAGTATGTAAACGCGAATTTTGTGTTGTACATTGTCAAAATCATGTTTTGAAAAAGATTCACCGTTCCAGAGATGAAAAACACATTTTCATCCCCAAAAGGGTGATATTGTAGGTAAGAAGCAAAAATTTTGACTTATACGGTTGAAAAGGTGATTATCACCACTTCATCGAGACTTTGGTGACAGAAATCACCACAGTCGCGTTTTGATGGTGTGTTCTTAATCCCATAGGTCTTTGGACATGAGTGATCACTGCGGATCCTTGGGAAAAAGATTGTATGTTGAAAATTATAGTGGTAAGTGCGTATTCGCTTGGATTTTGGAAAACCAAGATTCCAAGACGCGTTATTGTAAAAAATTGTAAGGATTCCAAATGAGATTCGCGAAAACTTCGCTTTCAGACCGGTAGAAGGCTGAAAACATAGTTTTCCGAACCACATTCGAGAATTCGGTGTGTCCTTGGACACTTGTGTGGGAATACTTCCCGTTGTAGTCTTGGGGGAGTGGCATTCAGCCCTTCATGGTGAAATCAAAAGGGGGGTTTGGAATTCGCGACATCCGCGATTCCAATCAAAGGTGCGATTCTCGCTTTTGTGTTTCACAACGGTTTTCCGCACAGAGCGGTTATACAACCAAGTGTATTTTGTAAGATTCAAGTGTATGCACTGTACCCAAGGTACTTTGGATGGAACCAAGTGTACCAAGTGTACAATGTAGTTCAATGGTAGGTAAAACGGTAAGTTGTGAATGGTTTACAGTTCAGAATCAGGTTCTGCAGAAATTCTCCAACGGTATGCGCATTGGCTGGGTGTGCAAGTGTTGTTGTGCATGTCGGTCTGGTGTCGTGCGTAAAAGTTGGTGTTGAAAGTTGTAGCTGCTGGGGGTGTACAGGGGTGTCCAGAATCGACACACCTGGTGGAAAACGAAAAAGTTTTGCAGCTGGGCGGTTACTCGACACCGTTTAAACTTCAGGCCTGTTGTGCTTTCACCTTGGAACCCAGTGAAACGAGGGGGGTTAAGCTACTTGCTTTCCCTACCGCATGGAAAACGTGCGGTGAAAAGTCAGTGGGCAGGGGGCCAGCTTTCTCTTTACCCCTAGGGTGGAAAACGGTGTTTTACGGTTGTAGAAAACGTTGTTGCTGGGCGGGGGGCACGTCATGAGAGACGCAGGGGAGAAATTCGGTGGTGAGGTATGTGTGCAAGGTGTAGTGCGCAAACCATGGCTGGGAATTTCAACAAAAAAAATGCGGTTGTGACATAAATAGGAAGAAAACTTCCAGAAATACGTCAGAACCTGCAACCCGATTCAAAAGGTAAGGGTCAGTATATGTGTAAGTACGGTAGTGGTTGTGTCGTTTGGGTAATGTAGTTGGGTATAGGTAGTTGTATGAGTTTTGAGTATGAGTAGTGCGCAAAAGCGCGTTTGCACAGCGGTGTTCCTCCTACGAGGATTCAGGGTTCTCATCCCCCTCCCTGCCCAAAGCCGGGGTTCCCTCCTCCAAAGAGGAAGTTTTAAACCCGTGCTTGTGGTGATGGGACTTGTAACGCGTTTTAACACCGCGATTTGAATCGCGATGACGTTGACTTGTACGGGGGAATGAGAACGGTGACATTTTGTAGAATGATGGTTGTGTGATCCACAAAGGGAACACCGTTGTCGGTTTGTGACTTGGATGGGCCTTCACCCGATTGTCGTTGTGGTGAACGAGGATCCGTTCGACCATGTGTGTGGTATCCCGGTTTCCCGGATTGTAATCGCGAAGGGGGGATCTACTTCGCGAACGGGATCGCGATGACTCGCGATTTGAATCACGTTTTATATGGGATCGGGATGACCGACCTTGAGATTCACGATCGCGTCCGCGTTCGCGGAACGGTGATCGGGATCTTTGTCGATGCTTTGTATCTTGTGGTTTATCAAGTTTGTACGAAAACGTTGAGTAGCCTGAATTGTATGATGAATTTGATCCTTGTGGGCTATGATGTCGCTTTCGCGTATCAGGATTTGGGCAATCACGGGACTTGTGCCCCGATTTGTTGCACAAAAAACACAATTTATCCGAATTTTGGTCAGATGAAAAAGAATTGTGCGTTTTGGAGTCTCGCTTCGGAGATTTGGAAGTATTTGTGTATTCCTGTGAGGATTTGTGCGAATTCTTCGCTTTTTGTAAGGCGTTGACCGAAAAACTGGGTATTCCTGCGGTGGGTGGTGGCTGAACGCCGATTGTATCTGATTCAGTAGTTGTTTGAGCTTCATTTGCTTGGAAACGTAATTCCACCGTTGTTCAAGTGAAAGTGCGTTTCCCGCAAGCTCCTCACGGTGAATTTCTTTGATGAGGTTGGGGATGAAATTCAAAAGAACAGCGTCAAACTGTTCTTTCATTTGGTTTTCACCCAACTCATCAACTTCACCGGCCAATCCCAACCATTTGGAATACCAAAGGTCAATGGACCTCCATTTTCGGTCACTTGGCGCGAATTGCCGCCATTTGTTCTCCAGCGCAATTCGCGATACCAAACTTGAACAGGTTGACGCATATTGGTCAACCAGTTCTGGGAAAGAAATCCGATTCCGGATCACAAGTTGTCGGGCGCGTTCTTTTTCTTCCTTAGGGAGGCAATCAATAAATTCCATTTTGATTACCTCGGGGTTCCCGTCCTGGGTTGGACCCTTAAGGTCCCAGTAGTATTCCCAGTCGCGCCAAAACTGTTTCCAACTTGTGGGATCTCCGTCCCATTGTGGCTTAACTTTGTTGGCAATTGTAATTGTACCTTTGAAATCGCGTTGTGGTGTGCGATTTCCGTCATGGTTGTTGGTATAGGGTTGTGACGGTGGCATGCGCGAATGCGCATCCAGGTTGTTACTCATGGTACCATGGGTGTATGGTACGTCGCGATTCCGCAATTTGGTGGTGGTATGTCGCGATTCCGCGATTCTGTTGTAGAATGTCGCGATTCCGCGATTCTTGTTGTAGAATGTCGCGATTCCGCGATTCTGATTGTAAGTGTCGCGATTCCGCGATTCGGGGTGTGGTAACATACCAGGGGGGTAGGAATCCCGTTGTTCACCCGCAAATCGGGGAACCGCGGTAGATTCCGCGTTTCGTATTCGCGACCAATGACCAATACCCGGGGTAGGGGTATGGCTCATTCCGCGAATTAGTTCCGATTCACGAAATTCTTGTTGTAAAACCGGAGGATTCACGGTTTTTGAGGCAAAAACCGGTTCCTCATCCGAAGATTCACCCTTATGGGGGGGAATCTTAAGTTGTGGTATAAACGGGCGATTGTAATCGCGATTGTAGGCATGTTCATGATCATGTGCATCCGTGGATGCTTGTAGGGCATGTGCATCCGAGGATGCTTGTAGGGATGCGCATACTGCGCCTTTGGAAAAATTGGCATCCAACGAGCCGCGAATTTGATGCACAAAGTCGCGAGTTGGATGTCGGGCATCCGAAGATGTTTCGGTTGATGCGCAAACAGCGCTTTGTGAGCTGGAAGTTGCATTTTGACCACTGAAAACTTCGTTTTCATGGGCAAAGTGCGGGGGTTGCGGGATTTTGCATGAATCTCATCCAAACTCAATGCAAAATCTTGGATACTTTGTTCCAATGAACCAACCACTTGGAAAAGGTCCGAAATTCGTTCAACATCACACTGCAAACGCTTAATACGTTTGCGGTATGAGGGTAGTTCATCCAAAAGTGGTAATTTGTCAACAATGGAGTCAAAATCCGCTGAAAGCTTTGGGAAAGCGGTGTCCAAGTATTGGACCCGTTTGGCCAAAGTTTCCATTGCGGTTGTAATGGTGTTCAACCGATTCTCGGTTTGTGTGATTGAGGTAGCCAACGTGGGTTGGGGTACCCCTACCGCATTTTCAGCGGTTTTGTCGTCCATCATTGTAGAAAGTCGGTTCTCCAACTCCGACATTTGTCGTTTTAGTGTGAGAACTTGCTGGGTGACCGAATTTTCGGTCCTCATCAAGGTTTCACAAAATTCTTGTAAGTTTTCCTGATTTTTCGCAAGCATTTGGTCATAAAATGTGCGAAAATCAGGGGGTAGTTCGACTTTGCGAACCGTTTGTCCATCCGAAGATGGTTGGAGTCCGGAGACCTTTGTAGAAAGTGCTTGTACGCGTTTTTGTAAATGGGAAGTGGTTGATTGTAAGGTTTTGTGTTGGGTATTCAAATCCGCAAGCGCGGTTTCAATGCCGGTGACATCCGGAATTGATTTTGAATACCGTTACACCGTTTGTGCAAATCCGCAAACGCAGATTCGATTTTGTTCACATCCGCTTGTAACTGATTGTGCAAATCGGTTACAGTAGATCGTAGTGCTCCCATACTGGGATTTTTGGTGGAAGTTTCCGCAAAGCGGCGTTGTAAGTCTCCAATTGCAGTTTGTAGTCCCGAAACATCCGCAAAAGCGGTTTTCAGGTCTGCAAACGCAGTTTGGAGGTCCGCATTCGCGGTTTGTATGGTAGTTATGACCGTTTCTCGGTCTTGGAGTTCCGCATTCGCGGTTTGTAGGCTAAGAATCACCGCATCGCGGGATTGGAGCTCCGCCGTAGCGGTTTGTAGCGCATTGGAAGCAGTTTCAAGTTTTTGTATATCATTTTGCCACTTTTCATGGAGGAAATCCTGCCGATGCGCGATTTCCGCCACTTGAGTGTGCAATGTGGTCAAATTGTGGGAAACTTCACCGCATTTGCAGGAAGTTTGTTCCAAACGAGCAATCCGCTCTTCCAGTTGTTGAGCAAAAGCTCTTTGTACATAGTTTTCGCGTATTTGTGCAAAGTTTTGATGAAAACTCGCGTTTTCATCACCCAAACGCAAAATGCGTTCTTGGGACTGTTGTACAACATTGGACAAAGTTGAAAAGTGCTCATATGACACATATGAGCCCAGTTCCGCACCCGTAGGCGCTTTATCCCGTTGTTGTAACCGGGACTGCATTTCTTGCATTGTATAAGACAAGGTTTCAGTTGTGTGAACAGTTGTTGTAGATTTTGTTGTAAATGTGAAAGTTTTGCGTTATTCCGCGATTCCGCGGTTTGGAGGGTCTCTTGTACCTGTTGGAAATTTTGTACCAAGGTGTTGCGCAAAAATGCGTCAAAACCTTGGTGGAGGTTCTGAAGGTCCATTGTAGTGGAGTTGAAATTCTTTTGGCAAAATTGTCCAAATTCTTGGATATATTGCCAAAGGAAGTCCAGCTTGCCGAAAACGGCCTTGTGACTGTCTTCATCAAATTGTAGGACTTGGTTCAGTGTTTTAGCGCAATTTTGGACACATGCTTCGATGTGTCGAAATTGCTGTTGTAGTGGGTGGTTCTCCGGTAAATTTGCGACTACGCGCTCAACGGTATTACTGGAGAACGAATCCCGGTCTTCCTCGGGGTCATTGTCCATGGGAACAATGACACCGGCAGTGTCCGGGACCACCAACCGCATTTCAGCGGACCAAGGTAGTTCTGGGATTTCTCCCAATTGTGGAGGGGGGGCAAGTCCCGAATGGGGCTTACCGGTGGAAGGGCCGGGGGGGTTGGAAAAAACAAGGTGTTTCCAACCCGTCCTCGTAAGGGGGGGATTCTGCTGGCAATTGGGTGCCAAAAGGCACTAATTGCCAACCCCGTTCGGGCATTCTGCCCACTTGTGAGTCAGAATCCGCGGAAGCGGAGGGGGTCCGTAGACCCATTGTAGGGTTATGTTGTACCGCAATGCGGCTGTTGTAAGGTTGGGTCCGCGAATGCGGGTTGGGTCCGTAGACCCTTGGAGGTGGGGGGCACCGCCGAAGCGGCTTGGGTCCGAAAACCCTTGGAGGTGGGGGGCACCGCCGAAGCGGCTTGTTGTAGGGGGGGACACCGCTAAAGCGGTTTGGGTTCGAAAACCCAGTTGTGAGGGGGGTACCGCCGAAGCGGCTTGGGCGTCCGCCCCTTGTAAGGAAAAATTTTCCACCGCAGAAGCGGTTAGGGCATCCGCCCCTTGTGAATAAAAATTTTCTGTCGCTAAAGCGACTTGGGCATCCGCCCCTTGTGGATAAAAATTTTCTGTCGCGTTAGCGACTTGGGCATCCGCCCCTTGTGGATAAAACCGCGTTAGGACTTGGGCGTCCGCCCGTGGATCCGTTTCAGGGGGGTTGGTCGAAAAACCCGTTGTAGGGGGGTTGGGGTCCGAAAACCCGTTGTAGGGGTTGGGTCCGAAAACCCATTGTAGGGGGGTTGGGGTCCGAAAACCCGTTGTAGGGGGGATTGGGTCCGAAAACCCGTTGTAGGGGGGTTGGGGTCCGAAAACCCGTTGTAGGGGGGATTGGGTCCTAAAACCCGTTGTAGGGGGATTGGGGTCCGAAAACCCGTTATAGGGGGATTGGGTCTTGTAGGGGTTGGGGTCCGAAAACCCGTTGTAAGGGGGGAAAACCGTAAGCCGCCGAAGCGGCTTGTACACCCGTCCCTTTTGTAAAATTGTACACCGCCGAAGCGGTTTTGTCTGCATTCTGCATTTTTCGGAGTGAACCTATTAACAATTCATAGTTAATAGGTGCATTCCAGTTGGGAGTTGTACTCTGCATATTTTGGGAAAAAATTGTGAAAATTGACACAAAAACCCAAAAATGTAAGCAAAGGTGGGGAGATCAGGGGCTTTTTGTGCGGCCGTAGCTGCTTGTGCCACCTGGGACTCCTCGCCCGTGCGTACGAGCTGGCGCTCAGCTGAAAATTTGTGGGGGGGTCGTAAGACCGTTTACCTAATCTGCTACCAAGTGTACGTCCCGCCCTTTCTCTTTCGCTTTTCCCTTTTTCCCAGAAAAGGCGCGGGAGTAACAAAATAAAATTTATAAACCCTTTGACCCCTTTATGCAGAGCACAAGGCAAAGGGAGAGGAGATTTTGTTTTGGGACCCGAGTCCCTTTTCTGTTGTTCTTGTTGACCTCTTCGGGTCTTGATAAAGAGAACAAAAATAATTGTAAAGATTGGGGTCTTCGCCCCTCAAAGGAAAACCTACTTACAAAACCAACCCAATAAGACCTTAAGCTAAGTAGGAACCAAGTGTTTCTTATTCTGCAAAGGAATTCCCTAACTGGGACGTCATCACCAGTTAGTGCAGAATCACATAGCACTGTGTGCAGCTGGCCAAAGGCCAGTTAACAGGCATTCGCCCTTTGTAGCAGACAATGCCATGGCATCATGGCTGCCTGGTACACAATATTTGGGAGGAGTACACAGGTGGGCTGACCTAGTGGTACTCACATTTGGGGTACCAGAGCACCCATCCTGATTCTTTCAAAATTTGCAAGTTATATGACATCCGCATGTTTTTTCACAGCCCGTAGGCACAATCCGGCCGGCACACTGGAATAAATATCCCTGGAACATAATGGGAACCCCCAATCGGTTTCCAGTTTGAGCCCCATATGACCCTATACCTTGGCCCAGGTGGGCTGACCTAGTGGTACTCACATTTGGGGTCCCAGAGCACCCATCCAGATTCTTTCAAAATTTTGCAAGTTATATGACATCCGCATGTTTTTCACACCCGTAGGCACTAATCCGGCCGGCACACTGGAATACCTAGCCCTGGGAACATAATGGGAACCCCCAATCGGTTTCCAGTTTGAGCCCCATATGACCCTATACCTTGGGCCCAGGTGGGCTGACCTAGTGGTACTCACATTTGGGGTCCCAGCGCACCCATCCAGATTCTTTCAAAATTTGCAAGTTAGATGACATCCGCATGTTTTTCACACCCGTAGGCACTAATCCGGCCGGCACACTGGAATACCTATCCCTGGGAACATAATGGGAACCCCCAATCGGTTTCCAGTTTGAGCCCCATATGACCCTATACCGTGGGCCCAGGTGGGCTGACCTAGTGGTACTCACATTTGGGGTCCCAGAGCACCCATCCAGATTCTTTCAAAATTTGCAAGTTATATGACATCCGCATGTTTTTCACACCCGTAGGCACTAATCCGGCCGGCACACTGGAATACCTATCCCTGGGAACATAATGGGAACCCCCAATCGGTTTCCAGTTTGAGCCCATATGACCCTATACCGTGGGCCCAGGTGGGCTGACCTAGTGGTACTCACATTTGGGGTCCCAGAGCACCCATCCAGATTCTTTCAAAATTTGCAAGTTATATGACATCCGCATGTTTTTCACACCCGTAGGCACTAATCCGGCCGGCACACCAGAATACCTATCCCTGGGAACATAATGGGAACCCCCAATCGGTTTCCAGTTTGAGCCCCATATGACCCTATACCTTGGGCCCAGGTGGGCTGACCTAGTGGTACTCACATTTGGGGTCCCAGAGCACCCATCCAGATTCTTTCAAAATTGCAAGTTATATGACATCCGCATGTTTTTCACACCCGTAGGCACTAATCCGGCCGGCACACTGGAATACCTATCCCTGGGAACATAATGGGAACCCCCAATCGGTTTCCAGTTTGAGCCCATATGACCCTATACCGGGCCCAGGTGGGCTGACCTAGTGGTACTCACATTTGGGGTCCCAGAGCACCCATCCAGATTCTTTCAAAATTTGCAAGTTATATGACATCCGCATGTTTTTCACACCCGTAGGCACTAATCGGCCGGCGCACACCGGAATACCTATCCCTGGGAACATAATGGGAACCCCCAATCGGTTTCCAGTTTGAGCCCCATATGACCCTATACCTTGGGCCCAGGTGGGCTGACCTAGTGGTACTCACATTTGGGGTCCCAGAGCACCCATCCAGATTCTTTCAAAATTTGCAAGTTATATGACATCCGCATGTTTTTCACACCCGTAGGCACTAATCCGGCCGGCACACTGGAATACCTATCCCTGGGAACATAATGGGAACCCCCAATCGGTTTCCAGTTTGAGCCCCATATGACCCTATACCTGGGCCAGGTGGGCTGACCTAGTGGTACTCACATTTGGGGTCCCAGAGCACCCATCCAGATTCTTTCAAAATTTGCAAGTTTATGACATCCGCATGTTTTTCACACCCGTAGGCACTAATCCGGCCGGCACACTGGAATACCTATCCCTGGGAACATAATGGGAACCCCAATCGGTTTCCAGTTTGAGCCCCATATGACCCTATACCTTGGGCCCAGGTGGGCTGACCTAGTGGTACTCACATTTGGGGTCCCAGAGCCCCCATCCAGATTCTTTCAAAATTTGCAAGTTATATGACATCCGCATGTTTTTCACACCCGTAGGCACTAATATGGCCGGCACACTGGAATACCTATCCCTGGGAACATAATGGGAACCCCCAATCGGTTTCCAGTTTGAGCCCCATATGACCCTATACCGGGCCCAGGTGGGCTGACCTAGTGGTACTCACATTTGGGGTCCCAAGCACCCATCCAGATTCTTTCAAAATTTGCAAGTTATATGACACCGCATGTTTTCACACACGTAGGCACTAATCCGGCCGGCACACTGGAATACCTATCCCTGGGAACATAATGGGAACCCCCAATCGGTTTCCAGTTTGAGCCCCATATGACCCTATACCTGGGCCCAGGTGGGCTGACCTAGTGGTACTCACATTTGGGGTCCCAGAGCACCCATCCAGATTCTTTCAAAATTTGCAAGTTATATGACATCCGCATGTTTTTCACACCCGTAGGCACTAATCCGGCCGGCACACTGGAATACCTATCCCTGGGAACATAATGGGAACCCCCAATCGGTTTCCAGTTTGAGCCCCATATGACCCTATACCTGGGCCCAGGTGGGCTGACCTAGTGGTACTCACATTTGGGGTCCCAGAGCACCCATCCAGATTCTTTCAAAATTTGCAAGTTATATGACATCCGCATGTTTTTCACACCCGTAGGCACTAATCCGGCCGGCACACTGGAATACCTATCCCTGGGAACATAATGGGAACCCCCAATCGGTTTCCAGTTTGAGCCCCATATGACCCTATACCTTGGGCCCAGGTGGGCTGACCTAGTGGTACTCACATTTGGGGTCCCAGAGCACCCATCCAGATTCTTTCAAAATTTGCAAGTTATATGACATCCGCATGTTTTTCACACCCGTAGGCACTAATCCGGCGGCACACTGGAATACCTATCCCTGGGAACATAATGGGAACCCCCAATCGGTTTCCAGTTGAGCCCATATGACCCTATACCTTGGGCCCAGGTGGGCTGACCTAGTGGTACTCACATTTGGGGTCCCAGAGCACCCATCCAGATTCTTTCAAAATTTGCAAATTATATGACATCCGCATGTTTTTCACACCCGTAGGCACTAATCCGGCCGGCACACTGGAATACCTATCCCTGGGAACATAATGGGAACCCCCAATCGGTTTCCAGTTTGAGCCCATATGACCCTATACCTTGGGCCCAGGTGGGCTGACCTAGTGGCACTCACATTTGGGGTCCCAGAGCACCCATCCAGATTCTTTCAAAATTTGCAAGTTATATGACATCCGCATGTTTTTCACACCCGTAGGCACTAATCCGGCCGGCACACTGGAATACCTATCCCTGGGAACATAATGGGAACCCCCAATCGGTTTCCAGTTTGAGCCCCATATGACCCTATACCTTGGGCCCAGGTGGGCTGACCTAGTGGTACTCACATTTGGGTCCCAGAGCACCCATCCAGATTCTTTCAAAATTTGCAAGTTACATGACATCCGCATGTTTTTCACACCCGTAGGCACTAATCCGGCCGGCACACTGGAATACCTATCCTGGGAACATAATGGGAACCCCCAATCGGTTTCCAGTTTGAGCCCATATGACCCTATACCTTGGGCCCAGGTGGGCTGACCTAGTGGTACTCACATTTGGGGTCCCAGAGCACCCATCCAGATTCTTTCAAAATTTGCAAGTTATATGACATCCGCATGTTTTTCACACCCGTAGGCACTAATCCGGCCGGCACACTGGAATACCTATCCTGGAACATAATGGGAACCCCCAATCGGTTTCCAGTTTGAGCCCCATATGACCCTATACCTTGGGCCCAGGTGGGCTGACCTAGTGGTACTCACATTTGGGGTCCCAGAGCACCCATCCAGATTCTTTCAAAATTTGCAAGTTATATATGACATCCGCATGTTTTTCACACCCGTAGGCACTAATCCGGCCGGCACACTGGAAATACCTATCCCTGGGAACATAATGGGAACCCCCAATCGGTTTCCAGTTTGAGCCCATAATGACCCTATACCTTGGCCCAGGTGGGCTGACCTAGTGGTACTCACATTTGGGGTCCCAGAGCACCCATCCAGATTCTTTCAAAATTTGCAAGTTATATGACATCCGCGTGTTTTTCACACCCGTAGGCACTAATCCGGCCGGCACACTGGAATACCTATCCCTGGGAACATAATGGGAACCCCCAATCGGTTTCCAGTTTGAGCCCCATATGACCCTATACCTTGGGCCCAGGTGGGCTTGACCTAGTGGTACTCACATTTGGGGTCCCAGAGCACCCATCCAGATTCTT
>CAAHFI010902818.1:0-10518 GCA_900893395.1 Euglena gracilis
ACACAAGCACACGTATCCCGGAGACCACTCATCCTCACACACATGGCACGTGGACATGGGCGGGGAGGAGCATATGCACCGTGTGCCTGCCCTATCACACGGGGGGGGGGGGTGTGGAAGAGTTCTGGGAGGCAGGAGCGGCTCAGCTACTGCTGGTGTGTCGCAAACAGCAAGGGGCAGGAGGATTTGGGGGATTTTGGGGACGCTACAGGCCGCGCAGTCGTATGCCCGGCGCATCCAGCCCACCTGGAAGACGAGGACGGGGCCGCAGGCCGTGGAGTAGTTCGAGGTGTCCACCGACCAGTGGATCTGGGTCAGCCCGGCCACCTGGGCATAGGTCACGTTAGCCACCATCTCGTGCACCATCACTCCACCCTCCAGCGACGCGTTGTAGAAGGACGTCCCAGCACGGTGGCGTTCTCCTCCTGTGGTGGAACACGAGGGGCCCTCACCGGCACCGAGGAAAGTGCTTGTCAGACGGGAGGGGGGTGGCGGGAGCCACTTGGAAGGGCGACCGACCAGATGCCAACCTAAACGACACCCCACTCCTTCTAGGTTGCTGACCCCCCAGGTTAATGCCCTTGCGAGAGAGCGCGGGGCCGGAGACCAATCGTCGACACTGCAAACACCGGTGCTTCAAGTGCCCTGTCACATGGGGCAAGCCACGGAAGCTTCCCGGCACCTTTGGGTGGTGCCCTCCAAGGAACACCAACCTGCCCAGTTTCAAATCAGAAAGTATGAGCCAGGAAGAGGATTCTGGCATTATCTCCTTCGGGGAGGGGGCTCAACCCAAAGCGGCACTCTCCTGGACAACCTTGAAACACCCCGAATGCAGAGGGGGGGGGTCAGGGGTCAGGGGGGCATCAGACGCACCTCCGCGCTGCACTTCGTGCCGGTGAGGAGGCCAGTGTCCCATGGCGTTGGCCGGCAGCCCCTGCAGCAGCCCGAGCACGTGCACCCCGTCGGTGGCAGGCTGCACGATGAACTGGCCCTCCAGGGTGGCCAAAGCTGGCTCCGTGGTGCTGAGCCAGGCGGTGGACGCCCTGCGAGGGGAGGAAGGATGGGCCGGGGGCAGGCTGAGGCACGGGGCGGAGGAGGGCGAAGGAGTTGCTACACTTTCAGGGAGTTTATGGCCATGGTGTGTGTGGGGGGTTGTGCACGAGTTGGGGCAGGGCCCCTCCCTGCCCCTGAGCTCTGTCGCCGCACACAAACCCTCCCTGCCGCCTCCCGCCACGGCGCCCACTGGGAGGGCCAGGCTGTGCCACGCACACACCGGTGGTCACCGACTGGATGACTCCGCAGCCGATCCGCGTCTGGGCCGCATCCGCGAGGTGCACCACCAGCGCGTGGCCCAGCACCTGTGTCAGGCCCACCGTGTGCAACACCGTGCGGACGATGGGGTGGCGTCCGTCCGAGGAGTGGTGGCACGGTGTTCCAGGGGTCCTCTGCGCTGTTCGGGAAGAAGTGGGCGCCCACCTGCAGGCAAAACAAAGGTGGGCGGACAGTGACGCCCCCTCCCGCCTCAGACTGCAGGCGTTGGAGCCCCTGTCTCCACCCACCCCCCATTCCCGCCCACCCAGGTGCAGAGAAGAAACACAGAGCAGGTCCTAGCTGGGATCCCCACATGGATGTGGGTCTATCCACCAAAAGGCCAGAGCCCCCGCACCCCCCCCCCACACAATAGGGCAACAAGGCTATCTTGGAGGGTGGGCTGGTACAGCAGCCGACGCAGCCGATGCCCATCTCACAAGTGCACACACAAACACTCTTTGGAAAAAAGCGAGCAGAGCGGAGGGACGACAGGACGCAGGCATAAACGTTCATATGCATGAGCAGCAGCTGCTCACCAGGGAGGCATCGTCGCAGGTCGTCCCCACATGGATGTGCCAGCCGGCAGAGACCGAGGCTTCCCCCCGCAGCAGCCCCACCACCGCGATCGCATGGTACCCGGCGTCCCCGATGAGGAACGTGCCGGTCACGTTCAGGGGCCCGCGTACCCGGGGTACGCCCGATGTCCGCCTGCCCGATGGTGTTGGTCGTGGTGTTGCTGCCTGTCCCGGACGTCCCGTTGCCGGTGCTGTTGGTGCCGTTCTCATGGTGTTGTTGTCCGAGGACATGTTCAGGAGGGCGGCGTCTGCAGAGACACAAGCACACTATCCGAGACCACTCACCAGGCATGGGCGGGGGAGGAGCATATGCACCGTGTGCCTGCCCTCACATCGGGGGGGGGGTGGAAGAGTTCTGGGAGGCAGGAGCGGCTCAGCTACTGCTGGTGTGTCGCAACAACAAGGGGCAGGAGGATTTGGGGGTTTTGGGGACGCTACAGGCGCGCAGTCGTATGCCCGCGCATCCAGCCCCACCTGGGAAGACGAGGACGGGGCCGCAGGCCGTGGAGTAGTTCGAGGTGTCCACCGACAGTGGATCTGGGTCAGCCCGGCCACCTGGCATAGGTCACGTTAGCCACCATCTCGTGCACCATCACTCCACCCTCCAGCGACGCGTTGTAGAAGGACGTCCCAGCACGGTGGCGTTCTCCTCCTGTGGTGGACACGAGGGCCCTCACCGGCACCGAGGAAAGTGCTTGTCAGACGGGAGGGGGTTGGCGGAGCCACTTTGGAAGGGGCGACCGACCAGATGCCAACCTAAACGACACCCCACTCCTTCTAGGTTGCTGACCCCAGGTTAATGCCCTTGCGAGAGAGCGCCGGGGCCGGAGACCAATCGTCGAACTGCAAACACCGGTGCTTCAAGTGCCCTGTCACATGGGGCAAGCCACGGAAGGCTTCCCGGCACCTTTGGGTGGTGCCCTCCAAGGAACACCAACCTGCCTCAGTTTCAAATCAGAAAGTAGTGAGCCAGGAAGAGGATTCTGGCATTATCTCCTTCGGGGAGGGGGGTGTGGCTCACCAAAGCGGCACTCTCCTGGACAACCTTGAAACACCCCGAATGCAGAGGGGGGGTCAGGGGGTCAGGGGGGCATCAGACGCACCTCCGCGCTGCACTTCGTGCCGGTGAGGAGGTGCCAGTGTCCCATGGCGTTGGCCGGCAGCCCCTGCAGCAGCCCGAGCACGTGCACCCCGTCGGTGGCAGGCTGCACGATGAACTGGCCCTCCAGGGTGGCCAAAGCTGGCTCCGTGGTGCTGAGCCAGGCGGTGGACGCCCCTGCGAGGGGAAAGGATGGGCCGGGGGCAGGCTGAGGCACGGGGGCGGAGGAGGGCGAAGGAGTTGCTACACTTTCAGGGGAGTTTATGGGCCATGGTGTGTGTGGGTGGGTTGGTGCACGAGTTGGGGGCAGGGCCCCTCCCTGCCCCTGAGCTCTGTCGCCGCACACAAAGCCCTCCCTGCCGCCTCCCGCCACGGCGCCCACTGGGGAGGGCCAGGCTGTGCCACGCACACACCGGTGGTCACCGACTGGATGACTCCGCAGCCGATCCGCGTCTGGGCCGCATCCGCGAGGTGCACCACCAGCGCGTGGCCCAGCACCTGTGTCAGGCCCACCGTGTGCAACACCGTGCGGACGATGGCGGTGCCGTCCGCGGAGGAGTGGTAGTGCACGGTGTTCCAGGGGTCCTCTGCGCTGTTCGGGAAGAAGTGGGCGCCCACTGCAGGCAAAACAAAGGTGGGCGGACAGTGACGCCCCCTCCCGCCTCAGACTGCAGCGTTGGGAGCCCCTGTCTCCACCCACCCACCCATTCCGCCCACCCAGGTGCAGAGAAACACAGAGCAGGTCCTAGCTGGGATCCCCACATGGATGTGGGTCTATCCACCAAAAGGCCAGAGCCCCCGCACCCCCCCCCACACATAGGGCAACAAGGCTATCTTGGAGGGTGGGCTGGTACAGCAGCCGACGCAGCCGATGCCCATCTCACAAGTGCACACACAAACACTCTTTGGAAAAAAGCGAGCAGAGCGGAGGGACGACAGGACGCAGGCATAAACGTTCATATGCATGAGCACGCAGCTGCTCACCAGGGAGGCATCGTCGCAGGTCGTCCCCACATGGATGTGCCAGCCGGCAGAGACCGAGGCTTCCACGCCCTGCAGCAGCCCCACCACCGCGATCGCATGGTACCCGGCGTCCCCGATGAGGAACGTGCCGGTCACGTTCAGGGGCCCCGCGTACCCGGGGTAGCGCCCGATGTCCGCCTGCCCGATGGTGTTGGTCGTGGTGTTGCTGCCTGTCCCGGACGTCCCGTTGCCGGTGCTGTTGGTGCCGTTCGTCATGTGTGTTGTCCGAGGACATGTTCAGGAGGGCGGCGTCTGCAGAGACACAAGCACACGTATCCCGGAGACCACTCATCCTCCACACATGGCACGTGGACATGGGCGGGGGAGGAGCATATGCACCGTGTGCCTGCCTATCACACGGGGGGGGGGGGTGGAAGAGTTCTGGGAGGCAGGAGCGGCTCAGCTACTGCTGGTGTGTCGCAAACACAAGGGGCAGGAGGATTTGGGGGGTTTTGGGGACGCTACAGGCGCGCAGTCGTATGCCCGGCGCATCCAGCCCCACCTGGGAAGACGAGGACGGGGCCGCAGGCCGTGGAGTAGTTCGAGGTGTCCACCGACCAGTGGATCTGGGTCAGCCCGGCCACCTGGGCATAGGTCACGTTAGCCACCATCTCGTGCACCATCACTCCACCCTCCAGCGACGCGTTGTAGAAGGACGTCCCCAGCACGGTGGCGTTCTCCTCCTGTGGTGGACACGAGGGGCCCTCACCGGCACCGAGGGAAAGTGCTTGTCAGACGGAGGGGGGTTGGCGGGAGCCACTTTGGAAGGGGCGACCGACCAGATGCCAACCTAAACGACACCCCACTCCTTCTAGGTTGCTGACCCCCAGGTTAATGCCCTTGCGAGAGAGCGCCGGGGCCGGAGACCAATCGTCGACACTGCAAACACCGGTGCTTCAAGTGCCCTGTCACATGGGGCAAGCCACGGAAGGCTTCCCGGCACCTTTGGGTGGTGCCCTCCAAGGAACACCAACCTGCCCAGTTTCAAATCAGAAAGTAGTGAGCCAGGAAGAGGGATTCTGGCATTATCTCCTTCGGGAGGGGGGTGTGGCTCAACCCAAAGCGGCACTCTCCTGGACAACCTTGAAACACCCCGAATGCAGAGGGGGGGGTCAGGGGGTCAGGGGGCATCAGACGCACCTCCGCGCTGCACTTCGTGCCGGTGAGGAGGTGCCAGTGTCCCATGGCGTTGGCCGGCAGCCCCTGCAGCAGCCCGAGCACGTGCACCCCGTCGGTGGCAGGCTGCACGATGAACTGGCCCTCCAGGGTGGCCAAAGCTGGCTCCGTGGTGCTGAGCCAGGCGGTGGACGCCCCTGCGAGGGGAGGAAGGGATGGGCCGGGGGCAGGCTGAGGCACGGGGGCGGAGGAGGGCGAAGGAGTTGCTACACTTTCAGGGGAGTTTATGGGCCATGGTGTGTGTGGGTGGGTTGGTGCACGAGTTGGGGGCAGGGCCCCTCCCCTGCCCCTGAGCTCTGTCGCCGCACACAAAGCCCCTCCCTGCCGCCTCCCGCCACGGCGCCCACTGGGGAGGGCCAGGCTGTGCCACGCACACACCGGTGGTCACCGACTGGATGACTCCGCAGCCGATCCGCGTCTGGGCCGCATCCGCGAGGTGCACCACCAGCGCGTGGCCCAGCACCTGTGTCAGGCCCACCGTGTGCAACACCGTGCGGACGATGGCGGTGCCGTCCGCGGAGGAGTGGTAGTGCACGGTGTTCCAGGGGTCCTCTGCGCTGTTCGGGAAGAAGTGGGCGCCCACCTGCAGGCAAAACAAAGGTGGGCGGACAGTGACGCCCCTCCCGCCTCAGACTGCAGCGTTGGGAGCCCCTGTCTCCACCCACCCACCCACCCATTCCCGCCCACCCAGGTGCAGAGAAACACAGAGCAGGTCCTAGCTGGGATCCCCACATGGATGTGGGTCTATCCACCAAAAGGCCAGAGGCCCCCGCACCCCCCCCCCCACACACAAGGGCAACAAGGCTATCTTGGAGGGTGGGCTGGTACAGCAGCCGACGCAGCCGATGCCCATCTCACAAGTGCACACACAAACACTCTTTGGAAAAAAGCGAGCAGAGCGGAGGGACGACAGGACGCAGGCATAAACGTTCATATGCATGAGCACGCAGCTGCTCACCAGGGAGGCATCGTCGCAGGTCGTCCCCACATGGATGTGCCAGCCGGCAGAGACCGAGGCTTCCACGCCCTGCAGCAGCCCCACCACCGCGATCGCATGGTACCCGGCGTCCCCGATGAGGAACGTGCCGGTCACGTTCAGGGGCCCCGCGTACCCGGGGTAGCGCCCGATGTCCGCCTGCCCGATGGTGTTGGTCGTGGTGTTGCTGCCTGTCCCGGACGTCCCGTTGCCGGTGCTGTTGGTGCCGTTCGTCATGGTGTTGTTGTCCGAGGACATGTTCAGGAGGGCGGCGTCTGCAGAGACACAAGCACACGTATCCCGGAGACCACTCATCCTCCACACATGGCACGTGGACATGGGCGGGGGAGGAGCATATGCACCGTGTGCCTGCCCTATCACACGGGGGGGGGGGGTGGAAGAGTTCTGGGAGGCAGGAGCGGCTCAGCTACTGCTGGTGTGTCGCAAACAGCAAGGGGCAGGAGGATTTGGGGGGATTTTGGGGGACGCTACAGGCGCGCAGTCGTATGCCCGGCGCATCCAGCCCCACCTGGGAAGACGAGGACGGGGCCGCAGGCCGTGGAGTAGTTCGAGGTGTCCACCGACCAGTGGATCTGGGTCAGCCCGGCCACCTGGGCATAGGTCACGTTAGCCACCATCTCGTGCACCATCACTCCACCCTCCAGCGACGCGTTGTAGAAGGACGTCCCCAGCACGGTGGCGTTCTCCTCCTGTGGTGGACACGAGGGGCCCTCACCGGCACCGAGGGAAAGTGCTTGTCAGACGGGAGGGGGTTGGCGGGAGCCACTTTGGAAGGGGCGACCGACCAGATGCCAACCTAAACGACACCCCACTCCTTCTAGGTTGCTGACCCCCCAGGTTAATGCCCTTGCGAGAGAGCGCCGGGGCCGGAGACCAATCGTCGACACTGCAAACACCGGTGCTTCAAGTGCCCTGTCACATGGGGCAAGCCACGGAAGGCTTCCCGGCACCTTTGGGTGGTGCCCTCCAAGGAACACCAACCTGCCCAGTTTCAAATCAGAAAGTAGTGAGCCAGGAAGAGGGATTCTGGCATTATCTCCTTCGGGGAGGGGGGTGTGGCTCAACCCAAAGCGGCACTCTCCTGGACAACCTTGAAACACCCCGAATGCAGAGGGGGGGGTCAGGGGTCAGGGGGGCATCAGACGCACCTCCGCGCTGCACTTCGTGCCGGTGAGGAGGTGCCAGTGTCCCATGGCGTTGGCCGGCAGCCCCTGCAGCAGCCCGAGCACGTGCACCCCGTCGGTGGCAGGCTGCACGATGAACTGGCCCTCCAGGGTGGCCAAAGCTGGCTCCGTGGTGCTGAGCCAGGCGGTGGACGCCCCTGCGAGGGAGGAAGGGATGGGCCGGGGGCAGGCTGAGGCACGGGGCGGAGGAGGGCGAAGGAGTTGCTACACTTTCAGGGGAGTTTATGGGCCATGGTGTGTGTGGGTGGGTTGGTGCACGAGTTGGGGGCAGGGCCCCTCCCTGCCCCTGAGCTCTGTCGCCGCACACAAAGCCCTCCCTGCCGCCTCCCGCCACGGCGCCCACTGGGGAGGGCCAGGCTGTGCCACGCACACACCGGTGGTCACCGACTGGATGACTCCGCAGCCGATCCGCGTCTGGGCCGCATCCGCGAGGTGCACCACCAGCGCGTGGCCCAGCACCTGTGTCAGGCCCACCGTGTGCAACACCGTGCGGACGATGGCGGTGCCGTCCGCGAGGAGTGGTAGTGCACGGTGTTCCAGGGGTCCTCTGCGCTGTTCGGGAAGAAGTGGGCGCCCACCTGCAGGCAAAACAAAGGTGGGCGGACAGTGACGCCCCCTCCCGCCTCAGACTGCAGCGTTGGAGCCCCTGTCTCCACCCACCCACCCACCCATTCCCGCCCACCCAGGTGCAGAGAAACACAGAGCAGGTCCTAGCTGGGATCCCACATGGATGTGGGTCTATCCACCAAAAGGCCAGAGGCACCCCCCCCCCCACACACAACAAGGCTATCTTGGAGGGTGGGCTGGTACAGCAGCCGACGCAGCCGATGCCCATCTCACAAGTGCACACACAAACACTCTTTGGAAAAAAGCGAGCAGAGCGGAGGGACGACAGGACGCAGGCATAAACGTTCATATGCATGAGCACGCAGCTGCTCACCAGGGAGGCATCGTCGCAGGTCGTCCCCACATGGATGTGCCAGCCGGCAGAGACCGAGGCTTCCACGCCCTGCAGCAGCCCCACCACCGCGATCGCATGGTACCCGGCGTCCCGATGAGGAACGTGCCGGTCACGTTCAGGGGCCCCGCGTACCCGGGGTAGCGCCCGATGTCCGCCTGCCCGATGGTGTTGGTCGTGGTGTTGCTGCCTGTCCCGGACGTCCCGTTGCCGGTGCTGTTGGTGCCGTTCGTCATGGTGTGTTGTCCGAGGACATGTTCAGGAGGGCGGCGTCTGCAGAGACACAAGCACACGTATCCCGGAGACCACTCATCCTCCACACATGGACGTGGACATGGGCGGGGGAGGAGCATATGCACCGTGTGCCTGCCCTATCACACGGGGGGGGGGGGTGGAAGAGTTCTGGGAGGCAGGAGCGGCTCAGCTACTGCTGGTGTGTCGCAACAGCAAGGGGCAGGAGGATTTGGGGGATTTTGGGGACGCTACAGGCGCGCAGTCGTATGCCCGGCGCATCCAGCCCCACCTGGGAAGACGAGGACGGGGCCGCAGGCCGTGGAGTAGTTCGAGGTGTCCACCGACCAGTGGATCTGGGTCAGCCCGGCCACCTGGCATAGGTCACGTTAGCCACCATCTCGTGCACCATCACTCCACCCTCCAGCGACGCGTTGTAGAAGGACGTCCCCAGCACGGTGGCGTTCTCCTCCTGTGGTGGACACGAGGGGCCCTCACCGGCACCGAGGGAAAGTGCTTGTCAGACGGGAGGGGGTTGGCGGAGCCACTTTGGAAGGGGCGACCGACCAGATGCCAACCTAAACGACACCCCACTCCTTCTAGGTTGCTGACCCCCCAGGTTAATGCCTTGCGAGAGAGCGCCGGGGCCGGAGACCAATCGTCGAAACTGCAAACACCGGTGCTTCAAGTGCCCTGTCACATGGGGCAAGCCACGGAAGGCTTCCCGGCACCTTTGGGTGGTGCCCTCCAAGGAACACCAACCTGCCCAGTTTCAAATCAGAAAGTAGTGAGCCAGGAGAGGATTCTGGCATTATCTCCTTCGGGGAGGGGGGTGTGGCTCAACCCAAAGCGGCACTCTCCTGGACAACCTTGAAACACCCCGAATGCAGAGGGGGGTCAGGGGGTCAGGGGGGCATCAGACGCACCTCCGCGCTGCACTTCGTGCCGGTGAGGAGGTGCCAGTGTCCATGGCGTTGGCCGGCAGCCCCTGCAGCAGCCCGAGCACGTGCACCCGTCGGTGGCAGGCTGCACGATGAACTGGCCCTCCAGGGTGGCCAAAGCTGGCTCCGTGGTGCTGAGCCAGGCGGTGGACGCCCTGCGAGGGGAGGAAGGGATGGCCGGGGGCAGGCTGAGGCACGGGGCGGAGGAGGGCGAAGGAGTTTGCTACACTTTCAGGGGAGTTTATGGGCCATGGTGTGTGTGGGTGGGTTGGTGCACGAGTTGGGGGCAGGGCCCCTCCCCTGCCCCTGAGCTCTGTCGCCGCACACAAAGCCCTCCCTGCCGCCTCCCGCCACGGGCGCCCACTGGGGGAGGGCCAGGCTGTGCCACGCACACACCTGGTCACCGACTGGATGACTCCGCAGCCGATCCGCGTCTGGGCCGCATCCGCGAGGTGCACCACCAGCGCGTGGCCCAGCACCTGTGTCAGGCCCACCGTGTGCAACACCGTGCGGACGATGGCGGTGCCGTCCGCGGAGGAGTGGTAGTGCACGGTGTTCCAGGGGTCCTCTGCGCTGTTCGGGAAGAAGTGGGCGCCCACCTGCAGGCAAAACAAAGGTGGGCGGACAGTGACGCCCCTCCCGCCTCAGACTGCAGCGTTGGGAGCCCCTGTCTCCACCCACCCACCCACCCATTCCGCCCACCAGGTGCAGAGAAACACAGAGCAGGTCTAGCTGGGATCCCACATGGATGTGGGTCTATCCACCAAAAGGCCAGAGACACACAAGGGCAGCAAGGCTATCTTGGAGGGTGGGCTGGTACAGCAGCCGACGCAGCCGATGCCCATCTCACAAGTGCACACACAAACACTCTTTGGAAAAAAAGCGAGCAGAGCAGAGGGACGACAGGACGCAGGCATAAACGTTCATATGCATGAGCACGCAGCTGCACACCAGGAGGCATCGTCGCAGGTCGTCCCACATGGATTGCCAGCCGCAGAGACCGAGGCTTCCACGCCCTGCAGC
>CAAHFI010903067.1:0-10620 GCA_900893395.1 Euglena gracilis
GCTGGACAAAAATTCTGGTCAAAAGGTCCAAGATTTCTGGAGGGACCTGCATGTCCTTCACATCAATCAAAAAGAATTGATGTCTGCAGTGGAAACTGTAAAGGCTTTGGCAAAACCAAAACAAACCATTGTTCTTCATGTGGACAGCCAGGTGGCAGTAAGTTATTTAACAAAATGGGGAGGCAAAAAGCCATACCTAAATTCCATCCTAAAACCCCTTCTGTACCATTGCCAAGAAAAGCAAATCAATTTGCAGGTGGTTTGGGTTCCCAAAAGGAACAATTGGCAGACTCCCTGACCAGGGAGCAAAAAGATCCAGGGGATTACACCCTGAACATGACATTTTTCACCAGATTCTGAATTTTCAAAGCCACATCACCCCAGAGGTGGACATGTTTTGCACACCCAGCAACAAAAAAATTCCCCAAGTTCATTTGTCGATCCCCACCAAGGGGCCTTGCTGGTGGATGCCTTGAAGGCAGATTTAAGGGGTCTCCCCCCAGTTTATGCCAACCCTCCCTGGAGCATCATCCCCCAGTGGGTTCAGAGATTGATGCTAAACCCAGACCTAATTGTCTGTTGATTGTACCCCACTGGGCTTCGACATCATGGTGGCGCCAATTAATGTCAATCAGGCAGCCAGGCAGCAAGGTTTTGCTGGTACCCCCCAGTGGGGTCTGTTCACCAACTGCTGGGGGGAGGAGATGCCCCCCCCAAGGTGGAATTTGGCCTGCTTGATTGTGTCAGGCAAATATTACAATCCCAGGAAGTTTCGATGTCCAGTATCGACACTTACATAAAAAATCTGGGAATGTCAAAAGATATGATTCAGCATTCAAGGCTTTGATGGCCAATTGTTGCACAAAGGGGTGCCCCTGCAGGACTGCACAGTCCACAGATGGCTGAGGCCATCCTTGACTGGCTGCCCACAGCCTCAACACTGCAAGAAATGCATATGCAGCAGTTTTATTACTCCCAGGGTTTGGGTCATTGAGGTTTTTCCCCTCTTTTGTCTCCATTGAAGAGGAAATGGAATTCCAATGTCTGCAAGTATGCCCATTTTTGGGACCCACTGATTTCTTGGAGAACATCATCAGGAAATCCAAACCCCTCTCAGACCTATCTGTGAAAGAGCTCAGAAACAGGCTCATCATCTGTTGGAGGCTGTTGGCCCTCCACAGGGGGTTGATTTAGCCAGGACACAGCGAAAAATCAGTTTCGTAGGAGAAAAATTTTCATTTTATTGCAAAGGAAAAGGATGGCAAGTGCCCAAGGTTGGGAGGAGATTTTGGTTTTGCCACACACCCCCCTCATCAGCCCCTGGCATTTATTGAAAGAGTATGTGGAAAGGACAGCCCACATGGTTGGGCACAAAAAATCATTTGTTGTGGTCTTTGGATGGCAAAAGACCTTTGACTTCAGAAAGGGTGAATTCCCTGACCAAAGAAATTCTGCAGGAGGGGGGGGTGGACACCACCCACTGGAAACCCCACAGCACCAGAGGGGCTGGGGTTTTATGGTGGAAAAATGCTGGTTTGCAAGTGGAAGAAGTCCAGCAGCTGGGTCAGTGGAAAAATTTTGGGGCCTTCCAAGCTCATTATTTGAGGCTGGGTTCGTTCAAAAATTCAAACAATTATGGCCCAAAGGGGGGTGCACAGTACCTCACCATCTCGCAGTGCGGAGCCCGAATGGTCTCGGACTCCCACGACAGAGGAAGGGGGAGGAAGGGACCAAGAGGGCGAAGCACAAGAAGATGGTGAGCCCAACCCTCCCACCCAAAAAATCAGCAGAAAAAGAAAAGACATCCCAACCAGAAAGGGACCCCCAACCAAGCAACCCCAGCCACCCACCAGAAACACAGAAAGAGACCACCATCCCCATCAGGGGGGGGGGCCCACCAAGCGACCATGGGAGAGGGGGGGGGCGGGCCACGGCGGTTCAGCTTCGCCAAGGTGTCGGACGCGGCCTCATCATCGCCAACTCCGGCAACAAAGGCGCAGTAAGAAGCACCCCCGCGCACGCACAAACACACCAGAACAGAACAGCCGGCAAGGAAAGCAGGACCTCACCATCTTCTTGTGGCCTGAGTACCCCCATGACCATGACCATGAGGGCGGAGCACAAGAGGGGGGTGAGATCCTGCTTTGTGTGCCGGCTGTTTTGTTGTTTGTGTTCTTTTTGGCGGGGTGCTTCTTACTGCGACTTTGGTGCCGGAGTTGGCGATGATGTGCTCTCCGACACCGACTTGGCGAAGGTGAACCGCAGGGGCCCCCCGGCCTGTGAGCAGGGGCGTTTCCTCCCCCCCCCCGAGGATGCTTTTCTTTTTCGGGTGGGTTGGGTGGGCTCACCCCCCTCTTGTGCTCCGCCCTCATGGTCACTTCCTCCCTGGTCATTCTTCCCGGGAGTACTCGACCATTCGGGCTTCGCACCTTCAGGGGGTGAGACTGTGTGCACGACCCCTTTTTCAAATTTTTTCTTTGCCGAATCCACCGCCCCCAATCTTAGGTAATGGGCTGAAAAAGCTGTGGCATTTTTCCACTGCCCAAGTTCACACACCTCCTCACTGGACAATCCCAGCTTTTTGTACATCAAAACTCCTGCCCCCCTGGTGCTGTGGGCTTTCCAGTGGGAAATGGGAATGCCAAAAGTGTCCAACAACTCCTTTGTCAAAGAGTTGATTCTGTTGGAGGACAAGGGTTTTTTGCCATCCAAACTCCACAACAGAGGGGCACCCTGGGGGATGAAAGATGTTCTTTCCACATACTCTCTCATCAAATGATATGGACTCAAAGATGGAATGGAATCAATCTTCAACACTTGCTCCCACTTTGGTGAAGGCCATCCCTTTCTCCTGACCAAAATGAAAATTTTTTCCCCCACCACTGAAATGGTCCTCTGGGTTCTGGCCAGGTCCACCCCCCTGTGAAGAGCCAAAAGTCTGAAAGACAAAATGATTCTCCATCTCAATTCCACGATGGACATGTCAGAAATTTTTGTATGGCTCTGCAACTTTTGCAAAATGGGTAGGGGGTCCCAAAAAACAGCATACCTCTGCACTGAACGATTCCATTCCTTTTTTACTTTTGTCAGTAAAGGATGAAATCTGATGGACTCCCAACCAGGTAAATATTGCAGTGAGGCATACGCACATCGAGCATCGCTTTGTGACAGTTTGTGAAGGTCCAGCAGGGCAGTGGCCAGCTCCATCTTGGAGACTTGCAAGGGCTCCAATCCTTTCTGTTGCAAAATTACAAACAGTTTTCTGAATGCACTGTCATAACGTTTCAGTGGTCCCAAACTCCTCAGGACATTTTCAATGTCTTGATGTGACATTTTTTGCTGTTCCAAAAGGAACCTGATACCACTGTGCAAGCCAGGGGCCATTTTGGCTTTGGCATTGATTGCCCCCAACAGTTGCTGAACATGCCTTCCCTGGGGGGTAAGACCAACATTCCTGTCCCTGGTTTGGACATTTTGATTAATAGGGGCCACCATGGACTCGAAACCCACATGGGTGTCACCAAAAGACATTTCACCTGCTTGTTCAGCCTCAGTCTGATGAGCCATGGAAAAATTACCTTCCATGGGGGGTTGGCATAAACCTCTTTGGCTGAGCTCAGGTCGCATTTCAATGCATCCACCAGAAAAGCCTGGTGGTGTGGCCATCTGGCCACAAATTTTTGGAATTTTGCATTTCCTGGAGATGCAAACATGTCTGTGTCTGGAGCAATGTCCTTTCTGAAGAACCTCAAAATTTGGGTGAACAGGCTTGGGCACAGGGTATAATCCCCCCTGTCTTGATCCCACCTTGTGAGGGGGTCTGCCAACATTGCTGCTGAAGGAACCCACTGAACCTGCAACTGAACTTGGTTTTCCCAACACCAATGAAACAGGGGTTCCAAAATCTGATTGAGGTGTGTTTTTCTGCCTCCCCATTTGGTAAGGTAACTCAGTGCTACCTGATTGTCTACATTTAACAGCACTGTCTCCCCTGGCTGGGCAAATGCTTTTACTGTCTGAACAGCTGCCATCAGTTCTTTCACATTTATGTGTAAGCAATTTTTCTCCCTCCAAAATTCTTGGATGATTTGATTTTGGGATGAATCCACTCCCCCCCATGCCCATGTGGAGGAGTCTGAATGGAGCACCCTTTTTGCCTGTTGCAGGAAAGGCCTGCCCAGGCCTGGCTGCAAGTATGCCTTCAGCACTTTGATTTCCCCTTTCAGCCTTTCTGGAATGTCGATGCAAAAATCCCAGCCCCTTTCTTGGTGCATCTGGCTGAACTTTAAAAGCTCCTGGGTTACCAGCCTTAAAAATGGCAGAGCAGGGAGGTAACTTCTGACTTGCCCCAGAATGCTGGCTATTTTTCTGCAACTTAGTTTTTGGGCCAGCACCACCTTGCCCAGTTCCTTTCTGATAGTTTTTAATTTGTGTGGGGGCACCTCCAGCTGACCTTTTTCCAAGTCTATGATGAACCCCAAATGCTGCAGCCTTTGTGTGGGAGTAAACACAGACTTTTTCTGGCTGACCTTGAACCCAGCCTCCCCTAATGTGTCCAGCATTTGCAGTAAATGTTTTTTCACCAAATTTTCTGTTGAACCAAACAGAATGATGTCGTCCAAATAGACGAACACCTGCATTCCCTTTGACCTCCACAGTTTTAACAGAACTTTCATTAGTGACATGAACAATTTTGGGAGGGTGCTTAGGCCAAAACAGGCCCCCTGAAACTCCCACAGGTCTGATCCCACTTGAATTCTGACAAATTTTTTGAAATCGTTTTCCAGACCCAGATGAAAGTATGCATCTTTCAAATCTAGTTTGACTGCCCAATCCCCCTTTTTCAGAGTGGGGAAAATTGTGGACATGTTTTCCAAAGTGAACTTCTCTGGACAGCAAAATTGATTTAGATCTCGACAATCTGTGATAAGTCGATGCTTGACCCCCTCCCCTTCTGGTTTGGACAACACAAACCAGGGTACCAGATGGGCAGTGTCTTGGGCATTTTGTACTTTTTTGGTTGCCCCACTTTCTTGGTACTCCTGCAAGATTTTGGAGGCCAGGCTGATTTCCTGCACTGACTTTTGCTGCTGCCTTTTTGACAGACACAGGGGTAGGGGGTGGTCTGGCTGCACACCTTTTTGAATTAGTGCTACTACCCACTGATTTGCATTTTCCTGCCACCATGGCAGACATTTTCTTAGCCTCTGAAACAGAGGCACCTTTTCCCATGCCCTTTCTCTGAAATCCAGGCTTTGAATGATTCCTCTCTCCCATTCCATAGGGGGGAGTTTGTGCTGGGCCAGGCCCCTGTCCCCATGAGCCCTTGCCAGACTGGGGATGGCTTCAGAGCAGGGGTCAGCAGGGGGATTACCTCCTCCATGGAGCTCAGCTGGGGGGTCTCTCCCCCACTCCATTGATGGTCTGGCTGTGATGGCTTCACCCCTTCTTGGGGACTTTGATGCTTCAGGCTTTGATGCTTCAGGCTTTGCCCTTGCCTTTCCTGTGGGCATGAGTAGGGAGTGGGAAGATTCAGTAGGGTATCCATACCCCTTCTGCCATCCTGGGTTCTTCCACAGGCTGCCATAGCCTTTTCCTCTCCCAGCCTTGCCTTGGCTGCCATAGCCTTTGCCTTTGCCCCACTTGAACTTAAATCCTTTATTTCCTGTGGGGATGGGAAAATGAGACATAGAATGTCTTGAAAAGGCTGTTGCCAAGCCTGCTTGATTCAGAGCCCATTGGGCTTTGTCCACAGCCAAGTCTTCTTTGGAGAACAGCCCGTTGTTGGTGCTGGGGATTGCCCCTGGAATGCTGCACCTCTTCCTCTCCTTCAGCAGTGTCTGTTCCATCTCTGCTACAGCAAAAAACAATTGTTGTGCCAATATTTGATAATCTGTCTCCACACTGCCATACAGGCATGCCACCATCCTTTCCAGGTGTAACATCTTTTGTTGCCATGACTTCAATTGTTTATCCCAGGCCCCTTTGCCGTCTGAGTTGTGATTGTTATCCTCTGCACGACTTTTCATCCCGTTATACCTGGGCAGCTCCCCCAGGACCATCTTCCAGGGGAGTCTCACTCCCTTTTCGACGTGCCGAAGGCACGCTGCCAGCTCTGGCGCCAGGGGCGCCAGTTCCTCCTGCCAGGGGAGCCGTTCTTCCGCGTCGTCGTTGTCGTTGTCCTCCTCGTCTTCTCCGTCCTCCTCCATCGCGGACCGCTCCGCTCGTGGCGTCATCCCTTTGTCTTTCTTCGAACTCTTCTCCAGCCAACGATCCGCCAACTTGAACGCCACGTCCGCTGCTGTCTGCCCCAAGTCTATCAGTGGTACCTCCACACTTCCTGCCAACGCCACCGAGTACAAGAACGAATTCCTGTAGTCTCCGACTTGGCTGGAGACCATCGCCACCTGGGTCAACTCGTGGACCTTCTTTGCGCACTTCGTCGTGTGCCATCCGCCTCCCAGCCAGTTCTGCCCGGCCGCGATGACGGCGACGAGGGATTCCGGGGACGACTCCGCCAATAGCTTCGCCACCTTGTCCCCGTTGAAAAAGAGCTCGCTCCACGAATTGTTGAAAACTGATTCATCCTCTGATGTCAAGATTTCTGCGTACGTTGCCATTTTGATGTTGTCGAAGGACGTTAATATCCGCCAACTCCGGCACCAAAAAGCAGTAAGAAGCACCCCGCCAAAAAGAACACAAACAACAAAACAGCCGGCACACAAAGCAGGATCTCACCCCCTGAAGGTGCGAAGCCCGAATGGTCGTTCTGTTCTGGTGTGTTTGTGGTGTGCGGGGTGCTTCTTACTGCTTTTTGTTGCCGTAGTTGGCTGATTCCTAATTCTGCCCTTCGACCTAAAGGAGAAAGAATTTTACTGCTGCGAGTTCCAGTGGATTTATATTGCGAGGAGTACTACATTCACGAAGACCACTTTATTCAACTGGCGGACCGGACTTTTCTGACCTTCAACTACTAAGACAAGATCAACAACTGGACTTCCATGAAGAATGAATCGCAAAGGAAATCAGACTGCCAAGGAGAACTTCAAAGAACTTCCAAGAGGGCAGCTGAAGCTGGGGAAGGTGGAGACACAGCAGCAGCTGCAGAAGCTGGAGGGGCGGCAGCAAACGTCAAATCCGTGGCCATCGCAACCCCCACCCCCCACCACATCAGAGATTTCAAAATCCCCCACTCAACATGAGGATGGCCATGGACCATGGACAACTGTGGTCAGGAAGACAATAAAGACAGCGGGGAAATACCATCACAGGTCCAACAAACTCTCCCCCCTTTTCTATGTCCCCCCTTCCAGGGGACAAGGCAAGGGCTATGGCAGCCTTTCAACAAATATCAGAAATCCAAGGGATCATTTCATCATCAAGGCTATGGCAGCCATCATCCAGGACCTGGGGTCCCGAATCAAGGCCAGGGCGGCCATCATTCAAGAGGGCAGTGGGCCCAGGGGCAAGGCTATGGCAGCCAGTATCCAGCCTGGAGAGATCCCATTGGGGAAAGGTATGTCCAACTTTCCCCCCCAGCAATTTCAGACTCAAACCCCCCAGGAGCAGCAAGCCAATGCCAAAAACAGGCCATGTGGCCTATATGTGGAATCAATAGGGACAGAGAAGAGACAAGAGAAGTCCTGGGAGAGAAGGCCAATGGAGGCCAAGCAGGCCTGAGTGCCACTGGAGGCCAAATGGCCCTGAAGGCCAATGGTGGCCAATACATTCAAGACCATCCACACCACATCAGCCCTTGGTGGGGAGGCCCAAGATTGGCTCAGACAGGCCCCCCAGAAGATAATCAGCCAGGAACCCCAGCTTTATACGTACCTCCCCACTGCAGACACAGACCTTCCCCCATCATTCAGAAACAGAGGGAAAGCCTGTTTTTGGAAGCCCTGTGGCAGGGCCAGCTGCAGCCCCAGTGATGGGTCAGCCAGGGGTGGCCCCAGTGATGGGGCAACCAGGGAGAAGGACCTCAGTGATGGGGCCTGTGGAATCCCAGACACATTACACCCAGGGGTACCCCCCTACAAGGCCCTACAGGCCAGCATTCCCCATTGGGTTAAAGCAGGTGCCAGCAGAGAGGTATTAAACCTGATTAGAGATGGGGTTATGGCAGATCTTCTCCTCCCCCCTCAGATGTCCTTAAAAGTTTCCTTCAAAATCCCCCAAGAAATAATGACTGCCCAAAAAACTCTGAGAGAATACGAAGGTGCAGGGCAACCAGGAAAATCCCCCAGAGGAGGCAAACATTTTGTCCCTTATTTCACCATTTCCAAAAAAAAGGGGGAAAGACAAAGGAAAAAAATTTTTTGGATTGTCGACACTTAAATCACCATTTCACCCACCAGAAGTTCAGACCGGAACACATGGGAAGCATCTTCCTATATTTGAAAAAAGGTTGGTTCTATGGGAAAATCGATCTGAAAGATGCTTATTTTCACCTAAAGCTCACAGCAGCCTGGAAAAACACGTTTGCATGCAAGTGGGGGGGAGGAACTTGGCGGTTTCAAGCTGCATGTTTTGGTATAAGCAGACTGCCTCAAAAAAATTTATGTATCTCGTGAGAGTCTGGGAAAGAAAATGGAGAAAGGAAGAAAAGGTAGTTTTCATCTACCTGGACGACATTTTGCTGTTAGCCCCCAGCAAAAAGACAGCAGCCCAACATTTGACAGAAATAAAAAGAGGACCTTGTACTGGCAGGTTTCAGATTAAACCTCCCGAAATCCTGTCTGGAAGCCACACAGGAAATAAAACGTTTGGCCAGTGGATCATTTGAAAAAAGGCCAACTGGAAATACACAGGAAAAACTAAAATCCTTAAGAAAGGATTTAGGAAAGGTGCTGACAGCACAAAAAATGAGATGCAAAAAAATCAGCTCTATTGTGGGCAAGTCAGAAGCTATTTAGTCTCAATGCCATTTCTAAGAATTCTGACAGATCAACTTTTCAAAATGGTGGATATGTACACAAAGTGGGGTTTGGAACCACACCCTACCATTCCCCAGGGGGTCAAGGATCAAATTGTGGAATTAAAAGCATTTTTACAGCCAGGTGTTGGCAGGGCATTTCAATGCCAGGCCTCTCAAAAACTCTTTTCCGACAGCAGCACCTGGCAAAGGGGGGGGGGCTGGACGAAAGATTAAGGCCAAAAGGTGCAAGATTTTTGGAGGACTTGCATGTCCTTCATTCAATCAAAAAGATTGTAGGCTGCAGTGGAAACTGTAAAAGCATTAGCCAAGCCAAAGCAAACAACTGTGCTTCATGTGGACAGCCAGGTGGTATTAATTTATCTAACCAAGTAGGGAGGCAAAATGCCCTACCTAAATTCCATCTTAAAACCCCTGCTGTATCATTGCCAAGAAAAGCAAATCAAATTGCAGGTGGTTTGGGTTCCCACAAAGGAGCAACTGGCAGACTCCCTGACCAGGAGCAAAAGGACCCAGGGGATCACACCTAACACCTGAACATCTTTCACAAAATTGTTCAATTTTTCAGAAAAGACATAACCTCAGAGGTGGACATGTTTTGCACACCCAGCAACAAAAAATTCCCCAAGTTTGTTTGTCAATACCCCCACCAAAGGGGCTTGTTGGTGGATGCCTTCAGAGCATACTTGAGGGCCTCCCCTCTGTATATGCAAACCCCCCTGGAAAATCATTCCCACTGGGTTCAGAGATTAATGTAAAAACCAGACCTGCATTGTCTGTTGACCGTACCCCACTGGGCTTCGACATCATGGTGGCGCCAATTAATGTCAATCAGACAGCCAGGAAGCAGAGTTTTACTGGTAACCCCCCAGTGGGGTCTGTTCGCCAACTGCTGGGGGAGGAGATCCCCCCCCAAGGTGGAATTTGGCATGCTTGATTGTGTCAGGCAAATATTACAATCCCAGGAACACTTACATAAAAAATCTGTAAAATGTCAAACGATATGACTCAGCCTTCAGGACATTGGTGGGCCAATTGTTGTACAAAGGGGTGCCCCTGCAGGATTGTACAGTCCACAAGATAGCGAGGCCATCCATCACCTTGCTACCCACAGCCTCAACACTGCAAGAAATGCATATGCAGCAGTTTTATTACTCCCAGGGTTTGGGTCATTGAGGTTCTCCCTCTTTTGTCTCCACTGAAAATAAAATGGAATTCCAATTTCTGCAAGTATGCCCATTTTGGGACACCACTGATTTTCTAGACACATCACCAGACAATCAAAAACCACTCTCAGAACTCTCTTTGAAAGAGCTCAGAAACAGACTCATCATTTGTTGGAGTCTTTTGGCCCTCCACTGGGGGGTTGATCTTGCCAGGACACAGCGAAAAATCAGTTTTATAGGAGGAAAAATGTTCATTTTATTGCAAAGTAAGGTGGCCATTCCCGAGATGGGAGAAATTAAAATTTGCCACACACCGCCTCATAAGCCCCTGAAATTTATTCAAAGAGTATGTGGAAAGACAGCCCACAAGGTTGGGAACAAAAAATTATGGTCTTGGATGGTAAAAGACCTTTGACACCAGAACGAGTAATTCCCTTACCAAAGAAATTCTGCAAGAGGGGGGGGTGGACACCACCCACGAAACCCCACAGAACCAGAGGGGCTGGGGTTTTATGGTGG
>CAAHFI010905319.1:0-14059 GCA_900893395.1 Euglena gracilis
CCGGGGACCCACGGACTTTTTCCCCAGAATGGCCAAAAATCGCAAAAAATGCTAAAAATAGCACCCTTTTCAAAATATCTCGGTGCCTTCGGCGCCGAAAAATATATCCGACCCCCCCTCTGGGGGGACTCCCCTCGGGGGGGGCTCGGCCGGACTCACCCACCCTACCCCCAGCCTGAACGAGGTATTGGTGTAACTGGGATATGGGCCTCCATGGCCCTTGCCGTTGTGGCATGACAGCTGCGTTGGCTTTGGTGTCCTTTGGGTTTTTCTGACCACTGTCTGCCAAAGTCTGCGGCTGTCACTGGGTGGGTTTTTGGAAACTTTTTCGGGGTGAAGGGACAGCCACGGTTCGCCACGGTTGCATTGCGCCGTCAGGTCGTCCAGCTGTGGCTGCAGCCAGGTCCTCTTTGTGTTGGTAATTGCATTTCTCATTGAAGTCTTGAATATGTCAACAATTTTTGATTTGATATTCTCTACGAGCTTCACCTTCCGGGTAATTCGATTGACTCAACTATTGAAATGCAATTGTCAAGGTTCTTGAATTGAAGTTCCTTTCTTCTGGGTTGTCGAAGGGCAAATTAAGAATCAGCCAACTCCGGCGAAAAAAGGCACCAAGCAGGGACTCCTAACCCAGCGCAAAGAAACAACCCACACAACTCCGCCGGCGAGCAAGGCGTGGACTCACAAAGGCAAAGTGCGCTGCCCGGGGTGTCAAGCATGGAATGATAGATTTCTTGGTGGAGACTCGGCGGAATTGCCGTTTTTCTGAAAATTCGTTTCCCGCCATGGGATATTCTTCCGAAAACTGTGTTTGTGTTGTTGGCAAGGCCAATGGTGCCACAACTCGCGGAATCGCGGATTGTGACACACGGGACACGGGTAATGGTGGTGCATATGCACCTGGAGTCGGGTTTCAGGAAACACGACTCTTGGGCGTTTGGCACATCTTCGGAAGTGCCTCCTGCAGAATTGCGGTGTGAAACCTGCTGTTTGTTGGAAAACTTGCCAAAACCCACAAGCAAGTCATGCACACGTTGCCCCAAATGCTGGACAAGGTGGCGGTGGCCGCAAATACGGACAACCTCCTCTTCAAAAGCGCGAATACACTTGCGGTGACGGGAAAAGTCATCCAAATACGGAATCCTCTCCGATATTTTGGCAACATTTTGGACAAGTTTCCCGTGAGACTCATCCAATAATTGGAATTGTCCCGATAGTGCTTTTACCGAACTTGACAGAATCTGCAAAGGTGGTGTCACCTTGGCTGGCGTGGTGGTGGGTGAAACCGGTGCAGGATTATCCAACACCGGGGTTGTAGTACCAACAGGCAAATTTCCCGGTTGTGGCTTATCCACCAACGCGTAAGTTCGCTCATTCAACCTGGTAATCTCACCTTGCGTGGATCGGGCATTCCGGTTCACCGATTCCGTAAGTGGTAATAGGAATGACTGAATTGCGGAAACTTTTCCGTTTCATGGCACAACTGCATAATGCAGTGTTGCGATTCATGGAAAGTTGCAGATAGGTTGGCGAAATGTTCCATTAACACAAAGCCACCAATACTGGTTGTTGTGCAGCAATGCGTTGCAGACTGTGAAACCGCACTGAACAATGTGCTTCAGCTTGATGAGTACAATCAGAAACATGTTTTCACCAAGCTCGAATACTGCTGGAATTACTTGCAGGAAGTTGGTAAATACCAGCGGATTTCGAAAGTGCAGGTATTGACCTTGCATGCAAACTTTCGGGAAACCTTTGACAAAAATCCCGCAAAACTTCGGCAAATTAGTGAAAGCATGCATGAAGCGGAAACGCGGAATGACTCCAAGTTTCTGCAATGAGTCACAACGTCATCTGGCGGGACAAATGGAGTCCTGCTCATCAATGTTGCTGCATATGCAGCAACAGTTGCACGCACAAGATTCCTCGTCTGCACGTGGTTGAACTGCCTCACAAGGGGGTGATCCCTGGAAGCCAAGCAACGATATACTGAACATCCCCAGCAGTGACGGGCTCCCCAGTGCCCTTGACGTGGCCATCAATGGTTTGGGACCAGAGAATTCCGGTACCACTAGGCAAGTCTCCGGCTGCCAAGGTAGTGCGGGATAACACGCAAGATCGGGTTTTGGTGGCAAAGCTCCGTAAGGGTTTCCCGGTGGAAGAACGGGTGGTGTTTGAGAGAAACACGGGGTTTCTAGCCCACCATCACCAGAGAAGCCCAGTGGCGTAATCACCACAGGTTTCTCCGGTGTGTGCAACTGCACCGTTGCCGCATACAGAGGTGAATACCCCCGTTGTGGCAAGGTGGTGCGGAAGAGGCCACATTGGTCTCTGAAGCCAATGATGTGGAGGGTTCATCGCCGACCACTGTCATTGATGACGAGTGTTGCAATCTTGACAATTGAACGAATTGCGCTTTATCAGCATGGGAACTGGAAGCACTTTCACATAAAAGCTTCCAATCCACAATTTCTAGGTCAATGTCTTGCAGTGATGCCTGTAATAAGACATAGCTGAATCGAGTGTTGGGGCCTGTGTTTTGCATCTTTCTGATGGCAAAAACAGCAAAAACCCACAAAACTAAGCAGTTGTGCAGGCACCAGAGAGGCTGTAACGGGTAATACCGTACAGATTCTTCCGGAGCCTTCTCGTCTGCTTAGACGTTGACTAGAAGCCGGGAGCCGACTCTGCAACCGTGTATTAACGGTGCATGGCCCTCCGCTGCCAGTCGGCGTAGTCGTCTGGCCCGCATTTTCTGCTGACCGAGGGTTTTTGAACACAACTGTTCTTTTACGGGTGGACGTGGGTCGGGCAGGGGACACAAGGTCTTTGTGCTTCGCCCTCGGTGTCCCTTCCTCTCATGTCGGTCCTACTCGAACGAGACACATCGGGCTCCGCATTTTGCCCTTTTTTGGGTCCTGATTATGCACTGAAATGAGGAGGGCCAGGGCATTATCCAAGGCGCCTTGGGTACCAAGTCGTTGATAATGGGCTGTGAAATCCTCCACCCCCTTCCATTGCCCTATCTCACAAACTTCTTGGGAAGAGAGGCCCACTTTTTTAAGTCAACCAACCCCTACCCCTCTTGTGGACGTTTTGGTGCGTTTGACTTGCGCCAAATCTGATGATCGGTATAAACAAAGGATGGGTGGGCAGAATATAAGCTGTGTACACAATTTTCAAATATCAGTGGGCACAGGCGCCTTTGCCAGCCACAGGGGGATTGGGAGTGGACCCCGAATGCCCCACATTTGCCCAAATTTGGTTCCAAAGCTTCTTGTATGGTGTCAACACAGCATTGAATCTCAGGCCACCAAAGCCAGGTATTAAAAGCATTGCACTGTATGCATTATGGGCCTGGGCTTTTGAAAATTGAAACAGTTGGATTAAGGCGTCAGCCACCTGGTCAACGGTGCCTTAAGGGGGGGGTACCCCATTTTTCCAAGATGACCCGTAAAGGCGTAAAGGTACTCTGATAACGCTTTAGGCTGGCGTTTCTGGCCAGAAAATTGTTAATGGTTGCAATTTGTAGTTGTTTCCCCGCCAAAATTTTCCTGAGCAAATTATTCAAAGCAGGGGGACATCTGGATGGTGGCATTTTCTCCCCCCTGCAGTTGGTGAACATCCCTGTGTCAGTGGTGATTTTGAGGCAAGCGGTCCCTGGAACTCTCATTGTGGTTAACTGGGGCCAACAGGTGGCTGAGTCGCAGTAGGGGGTGACCATAAAAACTTTGGTCTATGGGAATATTTTGAATCTGGGGAGGATTTTCTGAATTACTGACCAGGGAGGGTTTGCATACAAGCCCCCAATGTTGTCCAAAGGTCGTTGCAGAGCATCCACTGCTGTGGCCTCCCTGTGGGGCCATCTGGCCACAAATTGTGGCAGTTTTTTGTTGCCTGGGGAGGCGAATAAATCTGTTTCCAGGGTTATGGAACTTTTGAATTGCAGCCTTGGACATTGAAAGAGTTGTGCTCCTGTGAATAATCTCCCCTGTCTATGTCCCACCTGCTTATGGGGTCTGCTAATCATTATTTTGAGGGTACACAATTCACTTGTAGATTTACACCTGAAAAATGGACTTAGTAGGGAATCGAAGGGGTCTTTTCTGCCCCCCCCCCTTTTGTCAAGTAATAATAAATTAGTTGATTGTCCACTGAAAGGGAAACAGGCCTGCTGAGGCTTTTCACGGTGTTTATTGTTGCAATTCCAGGCACAATTGAAATCTGGCGGAGACTGGTGGTGGGCCAACCCTTCCCCCCTGTGGGGATGTGGGCTGAAATTGACAGAGGTGGTTGGTGTAGAACTTTTTTTGCCCCTTCCAGTGGGTAATCTGTTCCAAACGTTGCCCTCGTGGCTCTGTAAGGGTGGTCTGGGCTACCCAGTGCTTGTTTGTCGCTGGAACCCTTGCCCCTGATTCCATCTGGGCATGTTTTGGGGCTTTGGTTTGTGTGCTGGGTTTGCCAACCTTGAGGGTCTTCTGTTCCCAAATTAGAAATGTATTGGTTTTGACCCTGTTAGGATTGCCGTGGGTTCGCCCACGACTATGGGTATCCCGGAGCGGCACTGGGGACTCAGGAGGCTGCCTGATTGGAGACCGGTGAACGACGACAGCCGAGGAACCGGGAGGTCGTGGGTTCGATTCCCGGGTTAGAAATTGGCGTCCGGCTCGGAACGGTGAGAGGCACTGGCCCCCCTTGGGGCCTCGAACACGAGCCGTAAACAAACAGCCCACATGGTAGCACAGAGTACCACGGCGATCAAAAAAGAGTGGTGAAGAGCGAACTACCGTCACTCCTTAGGAAGGGTAGTGTGGGGATAGCTGTGGGTTGTTCCACGACCATGGGATATCTCGGAGCGGCACTGGGGACACAACAGGCTGCCTGGCGGGAGACCGGTGAATCGCCAGGTGAGGACTTCATTTGTCCCCACCAGTAGTCAGGAGGCATGATGCCAGCGGAGGAACCGGGAAGTCGGGGGTTCGATTCCCGGGTCGGAAATAGGCATCCGGCTCGGGACGGTGAGAGGAACCGGCCTTTCTGGGGCATCCAACATGAGCCGTAAAACAAACAGCCCGCAACCCTGGGCACCAACGGGATTCCGTTATCGTCTGGGTTTCTGACCACTGTCGGTTAGGGTCCGTGGCCATCACTGCCTTGGGTTGCTTGCTGCTGGGAATTTTATTTGGAGATATGGGTTGGAGGGGCAGTGCGGGCCGCGGTTCGCCACGTTGAAACTGAACCTCCAGGTTCTCCAGCTGGCGCTTCTTGTTCTGCAGGTTGTTCTGGTTGTCGAATTGACAATTCCAATGTTTTTTCACAGCATTGTGCAGCGACTTCAATTCAAAATTCAAAATATTCTTTTGAGTCTCGTAATCTTCAGGTTCTGCAGGTTGCCGATATTGATTGTGTATCCCGTTCTCTTCAAACTTTCTTGTTCCAGTTTCTGTCTTCTTCCGTGTCGAAGGACAATGATTAGGAATCAGCAAACTCCGGCGAAAAAAGGGTCTAAGCAGGGACTCCTAACCCAACGCAGCGAACAATCACACACAACACCGCCGGCTAACAAGGCGTGGCCTCACATGGACAAAGTGTGGAGCCGGAGGTGTCCGTTTCCAAAATTTTGGTTTCTTAATCTTCAACTACAAGTTTTGGCTGAGCCAGCTTTTGGTAATTGTTTTTCCAGCGGTTGGTCTTTTCTGGGGCATTTTTCGGGCATTTTTGGGAGCATTTTTTTGGGCGCGCGCCTGGCAAAGCTCAAAGCCGGCCGGGACCCTTGGGACCCCCACCACCCAAAAGGGCAACCCGGCACTTTTTTTCCAGCCCGTGCCCCCGAGGAGCACACAAAAAATATCTGGCAGCCACTGGCATTTTTTTAATTCCGTAGCGATTTTTTCAAGCCTTTCTGGGCCCACCAGGGCTTCCGGGGCCACCAGGGCACCCGTGGTGCAGCAGGGCTTCCTCCGGCGTGGTGGTGATTTCGGTGCCTTTGGGCCGAACGCAACGAAAGGTTTTTGTCCATCTGTCTCGGTGTCCCTTCCTCCCTTGTCGGTTCTCCGTTTCGAGGACGAGTTTGTGGATGGGGTTCGAGCACCAAGAATCCCCGCTCGCATCATGGGGTGGTGTATTGCGGGCTCAAGGAGGGCCAAAGCCGGCGGTTTATTAGAGCTAGTGGGGGAGGGTTGCCCCAGGCGGTTCAGTATCTGGCAGCTGAAAAGGTTTTCCTGCCAAACGTTTTCAAGAGCTCAAATTTGGGTTTTTGTTTGATGGGGAAAGAAGCTCAAAAACTACTGACAACGTTTGGCACCAAGCGGTTTTTCCGGTTTTTGTGCTTCGCCCTCGTGTCACTTCATACGCCATCGATTTTCCTCGAGGGAGTGCGACTTTGGGGGTGCACATTCGCTTCCTCCTGACCGTACCCGATGAGTGTTCAAAATCAATGTAAAAACGTCAACCCTGGAACCAACACAAACTGTAAACCTCCTGGGGATAAAACTAAACTTCCAAGAAGGAAAGTTACAAGTACCCCACAAAAAAGTCAAAACCATAGAAAGGAATTGGGAAAAATTGTGAAAAGGACGTCATGTCCAAAAGGCAACTAGCTGCCATTTTGGGACAAATCAGGTCCAACCTGATGGCCCTGCCCTTTCTCAGGGCTTTTGCCGATGCCCTGACCAATTTTCTCGCAAAACACTCCACAGCCCCCTGGGACTCAAAACATCACATTTCACGAAGAAAAAAAACAATTAAGGAAATAGAAATTCTACTGGACACATGGGAGGGAAGACCCTTCCCCCAAAATGCCAGCAGGGCTCTCACCAGCACACAGGCAGAGACTTAACATATCTTGATCGGACTTCCAAGAAGGAGCCTGTCTGCGTGGGGCCTCAATGCCCAAAACGCCCGGACGTGCTCTGGGGCCTCAATGGTAGCCTCCAAATTCGACCACACCTTGTTGCGGCCACCACTTTGGCATACATGAAAATTTTAACTTCCTGTCCAATACATGCGGGGGATCAACACTTAGCATTTGTGCGAATTGTTCATCTGCCAGCTTGCTCGGTGGTAAATTTATCCTTGATAAAGCAGGTAACTGTTCCCGCTCAAAGCTTCTGTGCCTTCCAAAATGATGCTCCCAAGACACCACTTTGTGCACCGTGCTCAGCGCCTTCCATTCCCCCTGGGGCACCTTTATCGGCGTGCTTCATACCCTCAACCATACTGCACCCCCCCTTCCAAACCATGTTCAGCGCCGTGCATTTATGCCAACTCATTTTTCAATGGCAACTTACATTTTATTATGGTTTTTCTTGTGTTTTCGGCAAATAAACGAACCACGACTTCATTCACCAGGTGTGCACATTTTCCGTCTGTGGACACAATGAGTGCATTTGACCACGACCTGTCCACTTTTAAAATCAGAGGGTGTTATTATTCTCTACGACAACAAATTTTTGTGTCGTGCGTGTAGCCCTGGTAGAGAAAAATTGCGGTAAGCTGCCACTGCACCATGTGCTCAGGATCTTGAGCCCCATGTTGTGTATTGAGGCTGATCACTTTTAAAGATTGAAACAATGCATAGCCTTCTAATGTATCTAACATTGGTTTAGGTTGTGTTTTAGGTTTGATATGTCTTGGTCTCCCCCACGAACTGGGGGGATTTGAACGAAGTCACCCATCAGAACGACACACATTCTCCCAAATTGTTCACTGTTGTTGTCTCACACTCTGCACATGAGCTTTTCAATGTGTTGCAACATTTTGCAAGTCAACGAGGACATTTCATCAACGAGAAGCCTTTTACAACCTGTCAAGTGTGATCGTAAACAATATAAATTTTCATTTCCTCCATCCTGGACGGTGTCGTTAACACCGTGATCTCCACACACACTCAACCCCACCCCATGGTGGCATGTCGACCCACGATGCAGATTTAATGCAGCAACCCCGGAAGGGGCCGTGAAATCACAAACATTTGTTCCAAATGCTGGGGAAAGTCGGTTAGTCAATTCCCTTGCCATTGTGCTTTTTCCTGTTCCGGGTCCCGCATGTACGACAACACGAGGTGGGGTTGGTTTGCAGAACGGATCTGCGATGGAAACGAATTGTACATACTCCGAAATCATTTTAAAAAAAACCTTTTGATCCTCAGTTGAAACCACGGCGCTGTGCACACACAATCGCACCGTGGCTGGGTTTGTTCCCACCCGGGAGCTGACTTCAGGGGGTTGAAAATCATTACCTTTCAACGATGCACACGTCTTATTCAATGTTTCCAATAAAAGAGCCTTGACATCAAACGGGTTTGCGCTGTTAATGTGCATTGCAAAGCCCTCGGCTACATTTGGAGACATTGTATGCTGCCCGTGTTCCTCCACCTGCATGGAGAAAGTTTTCAATGAAACGTTCACCAACCGTGGTTCCACCTGATCGCATTCTTTCAAACCCTCGTTGCTGTACCTCTGCATGGCCTCATGAAGGCTGTGAAGGGTGTCGTGAAAATGCTGAACTTTCACAGAATGCCGTATTTCTCGCATTGCACTTCTTTTTGCCAAAGCATTGAAACCTACATCGAGTGGGTGCGGCATGCCTATCTCCTTTTGGTTTCTATTTATAATTATGGCTGAAAGAACCGAATTTTTTTGTGCAACCGCGGTTAGGCTTTTCACCCTTTGAACATCGGCAAACCGTGCAACTATCTAAAAAGGGTGCATATTTTTTTGCCTGCACACTCCTCCCATTGGCAGAAATCATCACATGCTATTTGGGTGGGTATTTAAAACTCCACGGAGCTATGAAGGTAATCACGTATTGTGCCCAACTTTTTTGGACGCGCGATGGTCCATCCCCCCCGGCCACTTGGGCAACTTTTTCCCCGACAAATGTTGGCGTCGGAATTTATTTCCCATTTTTTGTGCACATGTTCCAGACAACAGATGCATATCATGCAAATGAAACGTTGTTACTTTTGGACACCGCTCACCATCGCCGCTAACATCACTGGCAGCACTTTGTAATGAAAAAATAGCAGTTTACTCCAGTGCACTTATGCTTTGCAATTCTGCTCCACGTAAAGCATAATTGTATGCTGCAGGGATGCACACGATGATTGATTTTCCTTCATGCATAAGAGAAACCTGTTCCGTTGCACCTCCCTCTTCCACAAAAGGGTCATCCAAATTGTCCATTCGACGCGAATGCATTAGGGTGGTAGTTGCATCCAACGTTCTCTTGTGCTTCCCATTTCCCTTTTGTTCAGCCAAATGTGGTTGTCCCACTTTTTGTTGTAAACATTCATTTGCTGTATTGTCGTTGGACTCTCCGTCGCCATGTTCGATCTCGGATTCCTCATGTTCGCTCTCATCCTCATCATCGTCGTTGACATTCTTGAATTCTACGTCAAAGCCATCCTGGTCATCACTTTCGGCATCACCATCAACATAACATGGCAACCCCCCCTCTCCGCCTAACTCTGCAGTGAAACCGGCGGCGTCCCTGTTCTTTGAACTCGTTTTTGAACACAAAATGTTGTCTTCAGTTGAGTTTCCGTCCCCTAATTCTGGGATAGCAGGGGAAAGAGCACACAAACTGGAGATGTAATGCCAGAGATTTACAATGACAACTTTATCGGATGCATACCAGTGCCAGCACCCCCACCTCCCCTCCTAGAATTTGCGCATTTGAGTAACAGGCAAGAACAAACGATACAAATTTGCTGCAATCGACGACCAGGCCACCACATTTGTGTGGTCGCTTTGCTTCCCATACTACTAAGTGGCTATCAACTGTGTGATCCTGTGCAATATCTGCCATGTGTTCCAATGGAATCTCCTGTAAATCATGTCCACATGTTCCCATTTTACGCGCAACGAAAAGGTGGGGTCTTGTTTCGGCCAAGTGGGAGCCGCACGCACGCGGCATGCCAAAGCAGCAGCAGAACTGTCCGGCAGGTGGTTAGCCGCAACTCGGCATGAAAAAGAGGTGTATTTGAAGGGCCCACATGACTTCTTCCGCAAATTCCATGATGGACATATGTGGTTCTTCAACATTTTCAGGAAATGGGAGTCTTTGTCCTTGTTCTTCCAACATCAGGGGGGTTGAACAATGCTCCCTTTGCCTTTCTTCCCATTTTTCATGCACATCATTGAATAGCCTAGTGCAAACTTGGGAATGTAGAGCCCTTGCTGCAACCTTTATTGCTTGTTCATCGTGAAGAATCACATTCAGTACGCGCGGTGGAATCTCCACCAGAATAACCCGTGCCCATGCAATGAACCCCGGGGTTGAGCCTCGGGGCAAATGACTGCAGCTATTGGTGTCCCTTGTATGCCCACTTTTCTGGAACACATGGATTCACGTTTTCGGGTAGTCTGTGCATCGGGCACGCCTAATAACAATTTCATGAAGGCAGGCACTTGTCTCTCGAATATCCGAGCAGCAGCCACAGGGTGTTCAATATTTCAGAAAATTTTGCCGACGTTTCCGGCATTTGGAGTGATAGTTTAACCTTTCCAAAAAAAACAACGTGAGTGTCAACACATTATCCACCTAATTTGATGCAAATGTAAAGAAAACGGATGGCATCCCGAACCACGCAAGCATTGCCTGCAATTTCGCCAGAGTGGCAAATCTTTTGGAAGACTAAAACGGCACAATACTATGACAAGTGCGGAAAATGGGCAAAAACTCCATCACCAGTTTTGTAGCCGACGAACCTGTTGGGTTCTTGATTGCCTCTTCCAAGCGTTGTTTAAAATTAGCGCTATTCACCACATTTTCAAAACGAGTTAAAAACAAAAGGGTTGCTTTGAGGCGACGAATTATGCTCCGGAGAGACATTTGTCTTCACTTTTTATTGAACATGGGAAGCCCAAAAATCCTGGCTGTCAGCAACACTGTTGGTCATTTTGATACAAAAGACAACGCACAGTTTGGTATTCAACCCACTGTTTTTCTAAATCCCTTCATATGTCATGAACAAAGTTGGAAACGATCACATTAGCAGATGTGCATTATGTGTGAACTCATTAACAGGGGTTTCATCCCTATGAACAAATATCTGTAGCACGATTTTTGCAAATGTTCTGAATGCACTGGGCCACTGCTGGGAGGTCATTACGTGCACATCCCGTGATGGTGCCATCCGCAACAAAACTTGAATCGTCGATGCCATTTGTTTTTGTTTCATGGGAAGGGTTTGCAATGTCCGCAGTCATGCGGGCATCACATGTTGTCTGCTCACTTTTCTTCCACAATTTCAACCCTTTCGAAATAGTAGAAGGGAAAGCAGAGGGTTACCGTTGCAAAATTTCAACGGTTGTGTACAATTGATTAATGTGCTTCAATACAACAAGCCACGGTATCAACTTATCCCAATTGACAGTGAAATTTCGTTCGATTTTTACGCTGCAGAGTTCAGTTGCCACGACTTGATCCCATTGGTGCTTTGCCCCCAGAAATAAAACTTTGGTTTTTTTCTACCGAACCATATTTGGAAGGAAGAAAATGTTTTATTCCAACCCTCCATGGGGAATAGAGATTGTGTGCCCCTTGATGCCCCACCCCACGCCACGACCACCCCCCATGGCCACTAGATTCACAGTTGTGATGCAGGTCCTGACAGGGATATAGGGCAATAAGGCGTTCCTCCAGCGCTTTCAATCCACGCAACCCTGACCTTATGCTAAAATGCTTGGCATAGGGTTTTCCACGGGCAACAGGTCGTGGTGGTCGAATTGGGCTTGGCCCAATTCGTGATTTCTGGCAGTGTTTGCAAACATGCACATCGCCTGCTTCAGGGACACCATGCAACCAATACACATTAACCCCGTGTTGTACAATTCAAAGATGGCAATTGTACTGGGGGGTACGTTGGCTAACTACAATTTTCGATGTCATTAAATTGCAGAACGTGCAAAGAATGAAGTGAAACGGGTTTCACTTCAATGAAGTCTTCACAACACTCACTTGACAGATGATTATGTTGTCAAGGACGCCAACGCCTCCTTCCCATTCTTTACCCATGGAAACAACCCTTTGCGGCGCCAGTTCTGCATTCTCCAGCTTTTGCAAAACTTCATACCTCTGGGTTCTTGGAAATGGAGACGGGCTTGCAGGCCACATTCCCCTCAGAAGTGGCACCTTCAACGGCATGCACCATACCCTCAACCCTACTGCACCCCCCTCAGCAGCATATACCATAACTACAAACCCACTTGGCCCCCCTTTGTGACCACACTGTGCCCATTGTCAACCGTGTGACCCCTCCAGTGAACCACTGTGCAAACCCTCGTAGCCATGCATGCCCATATACATGCTCTCCTCATAAAACAGAGCTTTCGGGACAAACTACGAGGTGGCGCCTTAGCACAACCCAGAACATGCCGCCGCATGTGTTGCCCTCTTGAAAATTCTTCTTGCCACAAGGGAACACACGAGAGGACAATGGGTCACACCTTTTAAAAGGCGTTTAAAATGACATAAACCTCTAAAAAGCTCATTGCATTGCTGCAGGTGAGTTGTTTAGGACTAAGAATAATTGAAGTGTCTGCAGAATGCTTGTCACACATGTGCCTCAGCATATGCTGATTTGATACAAACGTTTTTTCACAATGAGGACATTGTAGCCTATAAATTTCACTGGCCTGCGCATTGCATCCTTCAAGCAGCGTGGCATCTACTAATACAGATTCACCGATCCTTTGTGCGACACGTGCGTGAACATTTCGCAAATGGCGTAGCAAATTTGCCCTTGTTGAAAATACTTTCTGGCAATATTTGCATTCTTCCCTTGTAGTGGTACTTTTTTCATGAAATTAGAACCTCCAAGACCCAGTGCAGCATCCTGTTGCCAAAATATGTCACGGTTTTTGACACAACTATTCATACTCCTACAGAATTCCCTCAGTATTTCTGCACTGTTGGTTGGTCCCAAGAGCCAAACGAACGTTCATCCTGCATTACTCGTTCCATCTCAATATCCCCCCAACATTCAAAAGTGTCATCCAAAGGCCTTTTGTCCATTCCTCTGTTGCGAGAATTCCACTGAGCGGTTGGCAGATGACAGATGATCCTTGAAAACTTTCATGATTGCAAACAAAAAGCACCCAAAAGGAACGAAAGCAAAAACAGTTTTCCACAAAGTTGGAAATACTCCCTACCAATAACGTTTTTCGCAAAAAAAATTTCAAGACAGAATTTATATGCCAGCCAACACCTACCGAAATCCCCTTCCCAACGTGCCTTTATCTCCCCATCCCCATCCCCGGGGGTGGGCCCCACAATCCTGGTCCTGATGCTGCGCACCGGCACGGCGGTGGGGACGGACCAGCTGGACTACACGTACAACCTCGGCGCCTTCCTTGCCGCGGCGTTCCTGCCGCCACAGGTGCTGGACCCCCTCGGCGACGAGAGAAATACCGCCCTCTTCCGTGCTGCGGGAGCCGCCCTCTCCATACGAGGGAGGCTTCTCTACAGCCGCATTCATACGAATCGCTCTGCCCTGGTGAGAAAGGCTGCGGCTAAATCTCACTTATGTCAACGTGTGGTGTAAGTGGCACGGCAGCATGAACTAGCGCGAAACGTACTTGATGAGCTTCGGGAAGTGGGGCCGGGGCCGTCACCATATGAACGCCGGTATGGGCACCCTCGGTGGAGGACTGCTGCAGAAAAACAAAAGAATTTGGATGTGGATCCGAAACATAGCAAATCAACTTCAGGCGCAAGCCTGCAGCTGGAAAACCGGCCCAGGTGTTGCTGAGCTGAGCTGGCTGAAAACAAACATACATCCTTGTGCGTGACAGATTGCCTGGGCTGCCCGCAGTACACAGGTCCGTCCATGCTTCAGATGAGTATCTCTAAGCTGTTGCCAGTAAGCAAGGTCAACCACGTCCTCTCTCTCACACACTCTCTCTTTTTCATGCTCCCCAGATACCTCCGTTTGCAGCGCAGGCGTAGCCACCAAAGCCTCACATACATCGTTGCGCCGTGCCACCTCCCCAACAGCCAAGGCCAAAGCATTAGCATTATAAACCCCCCCAATTAGAAGCCCGCCCCCCCA
>CAAHFI010907185.1:0-16603 GCA_900893395.1 Euglena gracilis
TGATGAGCTGTAGAAAAAGAAGAGAAATGAATTTGGTTGGGAAAAAAACACAGAGAGGGAGGAAAAGGCCTATAGGCCGATTTCAAAAATTATTCAAGAAATGTCTATGTTATTTCTTTTATTCCACAGCTTCCAGTCCTGTTGGACATAACCAATAAAACTGGAGGCTGGCTCCCAGGTGTCCTCCTCTGGCCCATAGCCTTTCCACCTGACCTTCCAGTAGTGGACTCCTCGATCAATTTTGTGATCGAGAATTTTGTCCACCACAAAATCATCCGTTTCGGGTAACTTGGAACGGGGCTTGAAATAAAGGCACGGTAGTGCTTTGCCATTAGGCGGGGAAAGATATGGCTTGAAATCATCCATGTGAACATCCTCGATCCCGTTGGGCAGTGCCACCCTATAGCGGCCACTTTACCAACGCGTTCGAGAATTTCACAGGGCCGAGCCAGAGGGGTCTAGCTTGGAAGCCTGCATACGGATTCGGCTATTCCGAACCCATACGCGATCACCAGCACTATAGCCAGGTGATTTGAATTCTTGTAAAAATTTATTTCTCTTTTGAGAATGGATATCAGTAATGCGTTTCTGAACAGTAGTTCTGAGAGACTCTACCTCAGAGAACCATGTCTCACAGGTTACGCTACTTCGAGCTGGTCTCTCTGATGGTATATCACCAATTGCTGGGGGTCTCGCCCAAAAACAATTTTTATGGGGAGTGGGTAAAACTAAACCCGGTAGGGTGTTTATATAAAAGAGGGACCATGGCAAAACCTGGACCCAGGCCTGGCGCGAATCAGCCAGTGAAAGACGGAGCATATTTACAACAGCTTTCACTGCTGCCTCGGCGCGGCCATTGCCCTTCGGGCGATATATAATGGAAAAATGCTGTTCGATTCCCAGTAAACCACATAGGGTTGTGAAGAATCGAGAGGAGATCAAATGATCTTGATCACTGACAATCTCATTCGGTAAGCCCATTAGGCATATGCACTTCTCCATAAATATCTGCGCTAAAATTTGCGCGGTCAACCCTGCCTTTTGGCATGGAATGGCTACTATGTAACCACTCAGCCTACAGACGACAACAAAAACATAATCGTAAATTTTGCCGTCTGATCCTTTGCAAGGTTCTAATTCCAGAAAATCCATGCAGAGGGACGTAAAAATGTCAGGGGTACGGGGAAAAATCAAGCGTACCAGGGGGGGTACCTCTGCGCGGTTTTACCGCTTGACAAATTTGGCACCGTTGCGAAATTTGCAAGCAGCGCGAATGCAAATCGTTTTCTTTCAGGGTTGTACAGTACCTGCGACCCACCAAAGAAAGAAGTTTGGGGGCCCCAGGGTGACCTTGGTTGTGATAACACAAAAGTACTTCATCAACCAAGTCACGGGGTATACAATATTTATATCCCGCATCATCGCGGTAAACCAACCGTAAAGGGGAAAGGGAATAATTATGTACAACCTCGCCATTGCGCAGTCTGTGCACTATCGTGCTATATACAGGGTCATGGGAATAATCCCATTCGCGAAAGAAGAGGGGGGAAGGAGATTCAGATCGCGTAATGCGACGGGGACCAGGTGTGCGGCCTCGCCGCCTTCTCCCCCGTATAGGAGAGACTGGCAACGAACGAAAAATCGATGAAACGGGAAAAGAATCCAACATATCGTCGGCTGCGTCATATCGACGTGCATATTCATCAGCCTCTTGGCTTCCATGAAAGGTGGCATCACCTTCATCCGGGTTACCGGGGTAATGCCAGGGTGCTCGACTGAGCGGGTCTGCTACTTTTTGTGTATGGCCAGGGGTATATACAACCACTAGGTTGAACTGGCTCAAAAATTCATGCCATCGGCATCTTCGGCCTACGGATGACATGGCTTTGTTCAGATCCTCGGTATACCAGTGTTGAAGACTCTCATGGTCAGTCAAACCAGTATTTTGCACCAAGGACTGGCGACCCAGCTACGGAATTTTTGCAAAATAAGTACGATTGCGTACGTTTCCTTCTCACGGATACTCCATTTGACTTGGCCTTTGCCATCTTCACCTTGTAGCTTTCTACTGAAGAATGCTACAGGGCGTAATTCGTTAGCCGCGTTATGCTGGCTTAGAACTCCGCCTACAGCATAATCGCTGCTATCGACTTCTAGCACATAAGGCTTGTAGGGATCCGCGATGTCGAGTACGACATTTTCAAGCATTAGCTTTTTAATGCTCTCTAGAGCTTCACGCATATCTGCGTCCCATTTGATTTTTGTATTCTCGGGTGCGCGATTTTTGAGTTGCCTCGTTAGAGGTACCGCGATTTTCGCGAAATCTTTCATGTAAATCGCGTATATTGGGCTAATCCCAAAAATCCTTTCAAATGGGTGATGGTCTTGATGACCTCAGGTGTCCATTTCTTAATGGCCTCTAGTTTGCTAGGCGCCGCTCGGCGTTGGCCATTATTGAGAATGTGACCGCAAAACTTTATCGTTTCGCGAAATAAGTGCATTTTGGCACCTTTGACAAAAAGTCTGTGTTTGAGAAATGCGGCTAATACCGCGCGAACATCACGATAGTGAATGTCGAGAATATTCTCGTGTATTTGGGGGGTAAACATCATCAATGTATACCAGCGCAAACGGTAAATCCCGTAAGACCCATTGGATCATGCGCTGAAACATTGCTGGTCCATTCTTAACACCCATTGGTAAAACCGTCCATTGGTAAAACCCGTATAGGCTTGCGAATCGGGATCCAGATGCATTTGGTGGAAACCATCCTCCAGGTCGAAAATTGACCACAAGCGGTTATCCGCTTGTTTTGTGATGAGGTCCTCTATTAGAGGTAACGGGAATGGGTCATCCTTAGTTTGTGAGTTTAAGTACCGATAATCCAGTACAGCCTCCACTTTTTCTGACCTGATGGGTCTGGGGGCTTAGGAACCAAAAAGCTTGGGAGGTCCATTCACTCTTGGAAGGGATGATCCACTTCCGCTCTATGAGCTTTTCAATCATTTCATTGAGAGCTATCTCTCTTTTCCGGAACAACGGAAAAATTTCCGATGCATTGGCTTTGCGCCTTCCTTAAGCTCATCTTACAAACTCCAAAAGGTCCGCGGATAGCGGGATCTATATCGCAAGCGTAAACAGGATTTTCCAAAACACCAGAAAATTCGCGACTGATGCGCGTACAAAATTCTGCTGATTGGGGTGCTGTCCTGCACTTTCAATGACAGCGGAAACCTGTTTATGGGTCATATCGACCATAGGGGGCGAACGGTGATGCCTATCGGCATTATGGAAAAGCCGTATCGGCTCCCACATGGTCGGTATGATCCAACACACTAACATTCAGGGGTGGAGATTGAGAAACATGGAAAGCATCAAAGAAAAAACACGGAAAATGATTTCTTGAAAAGGTGGTAATACCACTCCACGGAAATCCTCGAATAGAGGAACATCGTTTGGTAGGTCCCACCAATAAAATGTGACATAAGTCAAATTTTGAAACCATTCCGCTTCGGGATTCACAGGAACAAGTAATGCGCCTCGCGCTTGATCCTGGAAAATCTTATCTACAACAAGCGGGATAAGTTTCAGGGGGGGATGCATCCATAGGATAGTGTCTCCCCAAAACTTATCAAAAGCGTTAGAATGTTGCGACCAATGTCGCGGTAATCGCGAATGCGCGTTGGAGGAGAATGCATCAATTTCAAGGTCAAATCAAAAGAATCCGCCATATCGGCGATTTTTGAAAACCAATGTTTCAAAATTCGATATTGACCAAATTGAAAAGCATTCCAGGTATCCTTGGTGTACTTGGAGATCTGCTCAACATCCTGAAGGGGGGAACACGCTGTAACACAGAACAACGAATTGTGAATCATCCACACACATGTCCATAGGACTCGATCCAGGGGGGCATGGGTGGGTTGGGCATATACCCATCATCGGTGATGCGCGATAGCGCGGAATGCGCGATATGCGCGGGATTCGCACTATGTGCGGCAAGCGCGATATGCGCGGGGTGTTGGAGAGCGCCATAGGCGCATAGGGAGCGCTATGCGCAAATCCGAAGAGGGAGGCTATGCCTTTGCACTGTAGTGCTTGATTCACTTTCGCGAATTGCGAAAAACTGCCAAGTGGATTTGTGAGCTGTGAATAATTACCAAGTGTGCTGATGGGTGTATCACCCATGGTACCAAGGCTGTGTACCTTTTGGTTATCTATTAAATCCGTACCAAGTGTATAGGTACCACTACCAGGTGTAGGGGGGAAAATTCCCGGTTGCGGGATCCAATCGGATTAGTTTGGAAGTTTCAACTAGACATCCACAATCAAAATCATGGTAAGCGGAATTCTCCGACAGTGAGCGCATTGGTAGGAGGGTTGGTGCATGTGGTGCGCGTTTGTGTGGGTGTCAGTGCATAAGTTGGTGTCGGTTGGGGTAGCTGCTGGGGGTGTACAGGGGTGTCTGAAATCGACACACCTGGTGGAAAACGAAAAGTTGTGCAGCTGGGCGGCTACTCGACACCGAATTTCTTCAGGCCTTTGGGCTTTCGCCTGGGAACCCAGCGAAACGTGCGGGGTTAAGCTACTGGCTTTCCCTACCGCATGGGAAACGAGCGGTAAAAGTGCGGTGGGTAGGGGGCAGCTTTCTCTTTACCCCTAGGGTAGGAAACGGTGTTTTCGGTTGTGGAAAACGTTGTGGAAATGCGGGGGGACATCCTGGGGGATGTCACGGGGAACAAGTTCGGGGTGTGGTGTGTGTGCGGGGGTAGTGCGCAAACCGTGCGAAGGACAATCCACCACCAATCGGTGTTGCCGGAGGAACGGAAAACCGAGTATGACATCTGACCCGGCGATATTCGCCTCGAATGCCCAAGTACCCAGAAAATTTTGGAATTGTGGGGTGTGTGTGGTGCTTCGGGATAATGGGGAGGACTATGTCCAAAATGCATCCCAAGTCACCACCGCACATGGGGCTGTTGTCAGCGGTCATAATTTTGATGGGATTCTTGGCATGAACCAAGAGGGGGTGGGTATAAGTCCTTTGCGGAAAAGAAGGGGGATTCGACACCCTGTGTCGACTAAAATTTTGGCTTGTGCACAGAAATTTTGAGTTTTGATTTTCGCTTGGACCAAAAGTTCCATGGGGGTACGCAAAGCGAAGGGTCGGGTGTAAAATTGTTGTTGCGCCAACTGTTCCATGACCCTTGGCTTACTTTGCTCAACATTCCAAGCAAAAATTTGGCGCGGGGAGTGGGGGACCCGAAAATTTTCCGGGTACCGACCAAAAAGACCGATGGGCAGGGGGGCAGGGGTGATCAGTTCCTACCTCCATCTGTTCATCAGCCCAGAGGTCCGTGCCCTCAGACCTCGGGCTCCCCTACTCCATATCGGAGTCGGCCTTTTGGCCTATGGTGGACTTCCTAGAATAAATTGCGCGTATCGCGCGAATGGCATTCCTGTCTTCCACCAACTCATCCTCGGTGCTCTCATCCCCTCCCTGCCCGAAGCCAGGTCTTTTTCCTCGATAGAGGATATTTTGAAACCAACCCGCTGCCTATTGGCAGAACCGCGATTGGAATCGCGACGACCATGGCTAGGGCGGGGAGAGCGGGAACGGGGGCACTTGGATGAATGGTGGTCTTTAGACCCACAAAGGGAACAACGGTTCGCGATTGCGATTGCCTTTTGGCATCATAGCGACGCGGGGAGCGGTTATCCGCTCGACCGCGGTCGGATCGCGAAGAGGATGACCCACTTCGCGACCGAGATCGCGAAGAATCGCGATTGGCATCCCGATTGCGGGTAGGGGGGCGGGGGACCGACCACGCGGTATGAAACCACGTCCGCTATTGCGGTGGGGTGAACGGGAACGCGGTCTTCCATCACCCGATCGGTATCCCGACCGCTGCGAATGCGCAGATCGTGAGGAACGCGAACTCCAGGAAGAGAGGGATCCTCGGGGCTCTTACTGCGCTTTCGCGCTTGGGGGTTCGGACATTCGCGAGACATATGTCCCGGTTGATTACACAAAAAGCACACTTTGTCCGAAACTTGGTCAGAAGAGCGCGAATAGCGCGGTTTGGATTCCCGTGTCGGGGATTTGGGGTTTGAGCGCGGATAGCGCGTTTTGGAATCACTCGATGGTGATTTTGGTGATTTTGGGGAGGTAGTCCTTTGGACTGCATGGACTGAACCGGTGGGTACACCCGCGGTAGGGTGGTGGTGATATGCCGATTCAATCTGTCCCAGAAGTTGTGATAACTTCATTTGTTTGGAAATATAATTCCATCTCTCATCGAGAGTCAAAATGTGTCCCGCGAGTTCCTCGCGGTGAATTTCCTTGATGAGTTTGGGGATGTAGCGCAGTAATACCGCATCAAATTGTTCTTTGATTTGCTTTTCCCCTAACTCATCAACCTCGGCTGCTAATGCAAGCCACTTGGAGTACCACAAGTCTATCGACTTCCATTTGCGGTCCGGGGGGTGAATTGCGCCATTTGTTTTCCAGACTGATTCTGGAAACCAAACTGGAGCATGAGGAAGCATATTGCTCAACCAATTCTTCAAAAGAAATGCGCCTGCCAATGACCAATTGTCTGGCGCGTTCTTTTTCATCCCTGGGAGGCAATCGATGAATTCCATCTTGATTACCTCCGGGTTGTCATCTTGGGTGGGTCCCTTCAAATCCCAGTAATATTCCCAATCGCGGAAAAATTGTTTCCATGTGGTGGGGTCACCGTCCCATTGGGGCTTCACCTTGTTCGCTATCGCGATGGTGCCTTTGAAATCTTTCTGAGAAACCCGTGGCCCTTCGGTGGTATTCCAGGGTGTGGGCCCGGGCGCGAAATCGCACCATGTGCAGGTACCGGTGGTTGCACCAAGGGTATTGTTCGGGTTTTTGCGATTGCGCATGGAACATACCACTTAGTGTACCATAGGTACCATGCAATTTGGGGAATCGCGATTGCGCGAATGGTGATGCGGTTGCGCATGTGGGGGTGAGGTATCACATGGTTGCACCATTGGTGCTACTAAGCGAATTTGGGAGGTATGACCAATACCCGGTGTGGGGGTGCGGATCATACCACGAATAGTTCGGATTCCCGAATCTCTTGATTTAAGAGGGGGGTGGGTCTGGTTTTCGCTTGAAAACCCGACTCATCATCCGAAAACTCGTCCATTGGGACTGGTAATGCTAGGGGGAACCACCGCATGAGCGGAAACGCGATTTGGTGGCAATGTGCCTGTGGACTCGGGAATTGGTGCGCGAATAGCGCTTTTGGAGCTGGAAGATGCGGCAAGTGTGCCAACCATACCCGATTGCGGGTTTTGGTGGATGGAACGCAGTTGTGCGTGAATTTGGTCCAAATTTGTTGCAAATTCATGCACACTTTGCTCCAAATGGTCAACAACCTGCCAATTGTCGGTTATCCGACCCACATCCTCCTGCAAACGCTTAATCCGCCTACGGTATGAGGGTAGTTCATCCAAAAGCGGGATTTTGTCAGAAATTGACTGAAAATCGTGCGAAATTGCACCAAACCCAGTGTCCAATTCCTGTACTCTTGTCACCAAAGTGCGCATCGCACTGGAAATGGCCTCCAATTGTGGAGATGGCTTGGTGGGTGGTCCGAATGCGGACTTTTGACTTTTTCAGCCATTGGCTGTTCCATCAAGACAGAAACTTGCGCGGATAGCGGGTAATGTCATTTTGCAGTTTTGTGACATCCTGCTTCACCGTTTTCTCGGTGTTCATGAGACTGTCACAAAATCCTTGCATGATTTGGTGATTTTCCGCGCGCATTTCAGCGCAAATCTTGTCCAAGTGTGTTTTGGGAGTGTGGGGTAGGTGTTGGTAACGGCAATGTGCCTTGGGGTGGTGATTGCACCTGAAGCATTTTTGTGCTCATTTCTTGCATGCGTTTGTGCAAATCCGCTATCGCGGTTGAATGCCGGTAACATCCGGGATCCTACCAGCTACTTCCGCATAGCGGGTGTGCAACTTAGCCAATGAGGCTTCAATGTTACCAACATCCTGTTGTAACTGTTTGTGCAAATCGGACATGGTGGCCTTGAGTCCACTAATATCCGGTGTTGGTGCACGGGTTGCCGCATTGCGGTTTTGCAAATCCGCGATTGCGGTTCGGAATTCCATTGTGTCATTTTGCCACTGTTGTTGCAAATTCTCAATCCTACTCGCGATATTCGCGATTTGGGTGTGAAAACTTGCAATTTCAGCGGGAATCTCACCACAATGGCAAGATTTCTGCTCCAATCGGGAAAGTCTTTCCTCCAATTGTTGCACATACGTGCGGGGGGCAAAACTTTCATTGGCTTGGGCAGAAAAGTGGGCAAAATTCGCGGAATCACCGCTCAACTGGAAAATGCGCTGTTGCGCTTCCTGAAATGCGGTTGCAAGTGTGGAGAATTGCTCCATGTAATAAATTGTCCCAAATCGGGATTTTTGATGGGGGCTCATGCAACTTTTGCTGCAATTGTGGAAAAATTGCCGTAATTGGCTCCAATTGATGGACAAAGCTTGCAAACTATGTTGCATGTTGGAGAAAATCGCATCATTGCGGGATTGTGTTTCACACATGGCTTCACTCACTTTTTGGAAGTGTTGTGGCAAATATGCCTGCAAATGTGTGTCAAACCTTGACGCAAAGTTGCTAGGTCCACATTGGTGGATTGAAATTTGTTTGGCAATATTGACCAACATCACGCACATAACTCCAAAGGTAATTAGCTTGTGTTCTACAACCTTTTGGTTGTTCTCATCAAAATCCAAAACCTTGTTAAGTGTCATAGCGCAATCCGCTACACAAGTGTGGACATGGGAAATTTGCCGCGTTAGCGGGTGGTCCACTGGAAGATTTGCGACTATGCGCTGAATCACGGTGATGGGTTGAGGGGAAATATTTTCCAACTCTTCCGCATCACTGCTCATGGACTCTGTGGGACTTGTATAAGCCGGAACTGTCAAACGCATCTCCGGTGCCATGGCAATGCCGGAAAAGAACCCGTATCGGGTGGTGCGGGCAATTGTCCAATCGGACTTGTGGGGGGAAGCATAGGGGGGGGCTGAAAGAAACATGGTGTTTCTAACCCACCCTCAACAAAAATTTGCCGTGGCGTATCCGCCTCAGAGTCAAATGTGCCTATCGGCACCAGTGCGAGATCTCGCTGGGGGAATGGGTGTTAGCCGATCGGCTTTCCAACAAAAGGGGTTGTGCCTGTTGGGCATGGGGTTGCTCTATAGAGCTTGACACCGATAGGTGTGGGGATGCCCATTGGGCGGGGGGAGGATTACTCGACACAGACACCGATAGGTGTGACACACGCGGGAAGGAGGATTACCTTTGGAATGATCAATGCTTGTTACCCCTATGGGGTTGTGAATGCTCAATAGAGCTGGTCAATGATGCTGCAGGTTCAAGTCCACGAAGTGAACCAATCAATGCTGCGTAGTCGATGGGAGTTGTGCTCTGCATTTTTAAGGCAAAAACGCAAAAACCAAGTGTAGATTGGGGGTAAAATGCAGAAACAAGTGCAAAAAGGGGATAGTATAAAAAGTAAGCAGAGACCCGAACTCTGAGGTTTGAAGCAGCGTATACTGCGAACCGTCAGAGGACGTGTCCGTGCGTACGGCTTTGGCCGGAAACGGCTTGTAGTGCCTGTGGTCGCCTATAGGCGGGGCACCACACGACCGTTTGCGGTCAAAAGGATCGAAAAACCTAAACTGCTACCAAGTGTACGTCCAACCTTTCCTCGCTTTCGCCCTTTGGTGCGCAAAAGATAAAAGTTGGAGTAACAGAAAAATGAAAAAAATAATATAAAAGTTGTTGCCCTTTTCCCCAATTAAGAGGCAGAGCACAAGACAGGGGAGAAGCCCTATGGGCTACGGACAAGGAAAAGTGCCAAATGTCCTTTCAGGACTTCAAATGTGAAAAATCAAACTTGGAAATCAAGTCTTGAATCAAAATGAAAAAAAATAAATACCACCTGTGGAGAGGAGAACCAGAATTAGGCTTGGTATTCCTAATTCAGGCCGTTGGCCATCTGTAGGAATACCACCTAGCATAGTACTGTGTATGGGGCTCAGAGCTATATCTGGCCGTAGGCTTATACCTACATACACAGTACCATGGCCTTACGGCTGCCTGGTACACACTTTTTCCTTGTACCCCTGACATTTTTACATCCCTCTGCATGTATTTTCTGGAATTATAACCGTGCAAAGGAACGGACGACAAAATTACGATTACGTTTTTTGTTGTCGTCTGCAGGCTGAGTGGGTACATTGTAGCCATTCCATGCCAGAAGTCAGGGTTGACTGCCCAAAGTTTGGCATCTGCTTAATGGGTTTACCGAATGAATCGTGAGTGATCAAGACCATTTGATTTCTTCAAGGTTTTTCACCACTTTGTGCGGTTTACTCGGAATTGAGCAGCATTTTTCCATTATATACCGACCCAAAGGCAATCGTAGAGCCGAGGCAGCCGTGAAATCCGTCGTGAATATGCTTCGCTTTTCACTGGCTGACTCGCGCAGCAACTGGATATCAGTGCTACCATGGTCTTTGTTTTATATCAATACCCTACCAGGGTTGGTTTGCCTACTCCCCCTATAAATTAGTTTTTCGGACGGGACCCTCCGGCCATAGGGGATGTCCCTTCGGAGAGACCCGCCGAACGAGTGTCAGTTGCGAGACCTGGTTTGCGGAAGTAGAAAATCTACGTTCTGCAGTCCAGAAGCGTCACTGATATTCATGCAACTAAACGGAAATCGTTTTTGCAGAATTTCAAGTCACCTGTGTATAGTCCCGGTGACCGCGTGGGTGCGGAATAGCCGTACCGCATGCAGTCTTCCAAGCTGGACCCCTCTGGCTCGGCCCCTGTGAAATCCTAGAAAGACTAGGTACCAGCGGGCGTTACAAGGTCGCATTACCGAATGGTGTTGAGGACGTTCATATGGACGACTTCAAACCATACCTGTCGCCACCGGATGGGAAACCCATCCCGTGTCTGCACTTCAAGCCCCGTTCCAGATTACCTGAGACGGACGACTTTGTAGTCGATAAAATTATCGATCACAAAATCGACAAAGGTATGCACCTTTGGAAGGTCCGCTGGAAAGGGTATGGGCCCGAGGAGGACACTTGGGAGCCAGCAACCAGTTTTGTTGGGTATGTCCAGCAAGATTGGAAGCTGTGGAACAAGAAGCATAACATTGATGTTTCCATGACAAGTTTTTGAGAACGCATGGGAAACCATGTTGTTTTCTCTTCTTTTTATCATTGATTCTTATCATTCTTTCTTTCCGCAGACTTTTTAGCAAACAATACTCAAGCGGTTACCTTACCACTTACAACCCAACCCAACCATCCCACCGTACCGACCCGGGCGGTATCATGCTGCCCGGTGGAAGGGAGCCAGGCGGAGGACCGCCTTACCACCCACCACTCACCCTCAACCTGACCAGTATGCGTACCGATACGGTACGCAGCCACCTGCACGGACTGCGGCTCAGGGAAACCCTGAAGCCAGCAGCAGTAGCAGGATGACCCCAGATGTCCGCGGAAGCGCGGCCATCTCAGCCATCAGGCTCTCGTCGCCTCCCACCGTATGCGGGTGTGATGATCCACCGCACGGCGGAGACGATGAACCGGGTTATGCGTATGAGCGCAAACCCGGCACCAGACCACCTCACCAGGCATTGTGGGATGACCACTGCCGAAAATTTTGACCATCGCGAATACCCCTCCAGCCCTGTGGTGTATGTGCGCCCAGGCGACGATGACCGGTTGGTGTATTACACCGACCCGGACACGTCGGGATTCGCGGCGGACATTACCATGCGTGACCTGGGCGTGGAAGTCCCGCCACAGGTAGCACGGCAGGTACCACCAGTTGGCACTTACACACACTTTCGTGCTCACTCCCCCGGATTACCCGAGGAAGAGACAGTGGAAGCACCTGTCCGGGTGAACACCCACGTGTGAAAGAAAGTATTTTTCGATCCCCTGAGCGCATGCCCCGGCGGGATTATCCTGCGCAGGAGCATGTGTCTCAGTACACCGTCTCTGGGGATTACCCCCAGGAGGCCGCAATGCCACGGGATCAGTACGTGTATCCACCTCAACCCCACCCAACCATACCTGACCCTATGCCACGACGTCCTGTGGAGGGAAACCCTCCCCCGACGTCTGACATGCCCGAAGCGCTCGTCCGCGGGAAGCCGCGGCAGCGCTCGTGCGGCACCAGTCCCTCCGGTACGGGATGAACCCGTTAACCCGTGGACTGGCCGGCCGTTCAGACGAGGAGGAGCGTCAACAGTATGAATATGCTGTGACGATCCAACGACAAATCGCACGTCGCCCCCTGTTTCCGCTGGCGGAAATGACGAGAGAAGAGCGCCAGCAGTATGATGCTGCTGTGTCGGCTCTCACAGGAGTCCCAGCTCCATCACGATCAAGTCAACCAGCACGACAGCAGGACGTTGCTGTGGCGGAAGCGCCATCAGCACGACCCACAAGCTCTGCCGCCGGCAAGCGTGACCGCGGCCCGGAAAATCTGACGCCGCAGCCACAGCGCCGCTCGCCGAGGTCGGAAAATCCGCCCGCGGCGATGCACGTCGACGCTGAGGAGGAAGCTCCGCCAGCGCCAGACGTGACGGCAGAACGGGCACGTCGGGAAACCCGACCACCCCCGGTCGCGCCGGTTTACTCGAATCGTGGTGACGCTGAGCAGGAATTTGCTCGAACGCCCAGCACGGAATCCGTGACTTACCCTGTGTTTACACCAGAAGACCCAGAATACTGGGATTATTACTGGGCGACATTCGAATGGCTGTCTAACACAAAGGGTAAGGGTAAAGGTAAAGGCAAGGGTAAGGGGAAAGGAAAAGGCCAGGAGAAAGGTGGAAAAGCCCCACCTGGCAAAGGCGGAAAAGCCGCTTGGCCAGCTCCAGGCAAAGGCGGAAAATCTGCCGGACCCCAGCAGGAAAAGGCGGAAAAGCCGCCGAACCTTCGAAAACGAAGGATATGACGTTGCCTCGTGTTCAAGTACCTTGAGGAGATCTGGCCGAAAATCGACGAAGATCTCCAAAAGTTCACAAGCAGGCAACGTGATCCACCCCACCGGATGCGGTGCTCGAAGTGGTGCAGAATCGTATGAACGATCACTGCAAACGTTTTTCTACAGTTCCGAACTTCATGCTTTGAGGGATACCCTCATTCGAATGAAGTTGTCCTGGACCGGATGCCGGTTTCTGGGAGCTGTGGTTCTGGTTGGGATACCCCTGCCAGAATTTCGGCATTTTTACCGACCGAAACGGTCTGACGTATATCGATTGTATGAATACTTGTGAAGACGACGAAACGTTCGTCGCACAGTTGAAGGAAATCTTCACGCACATGTATTCCGTGGAGCACTGGGAATCCAGTGGAATATTACCCCCTGCCGGAGAAACTCCAGGCGCAGGCCGCGGTAATGTTCACGCAATCTCCAAGTATACTTGGACAGCATGTATGGCACGCTGTTCAAGGTACTGGACGTCGACCTCGCGTACCCCCAGCGGTACAAACTGGAATGCCAGTTTTGCAAGGAAGTCACATTGTTGACTTCTGGGGTTTCGGAGAACGCGGAAAACCGCCTCCGACTGCCGAGAATGCCGGCAGCCAGCCGACCAGGAGATTCCTCCTGCATCAGTGCCGGAATCCCCAGATCGGACACAAGACCGAAAGGTGCTGAAACAGCACCGGCAGAAAATATTTCTGCTGCAACAGTACTGGCACAGGGCGTGGATTACCTACGTCCTGGAAGTCTACATTATTTCCTGGAACAATGACCACTGATGTGGATATCCACAGAAGTGGTTACCTCGGGGATACACCGAGGGGACCCAGACCCAATGACCCAGACCGACGCAGGATGAACCTGCGACCGGACTGGCAAGAGGCAGAAATCGGCCTCCGGGATCACCTGGACCCAGTTCGGGAATATCCTGACTGGAAGGAGTTTAAACCTTTTTTCGCAGCACGCGAGGAAGCCAACCTCGGTTATGCGGTCCCATTGCCCTCTTTCCTGGAAGACACAGGAGAGCAGGCATGGGTGGAACCGTCGATCGCAGTGGGAAGACCTCTGCCTGATCAACGAGGACGAGCCGCAACCTCCACCCGGAAGCTGGGTGAGAGCGTCGTGGCCGCCCATACCCCAACTCTGACAGAGAGTGAAAGTATAAGCTTTTACCGCCTGTCAGACGCACAAGGGTGCTACAGAGCGGAAAAGACCCGCGTACTGCAGCACAACTCCACACAGAGGATCCCCTCCGGAAGCGGAGGAGGAGGAAGAAACGGTCCATGGCCGAGGATGAACCTCAGCCAGGGAACCTCCGGCACGGGAAACCCGTAGCCCATCGGTCGTGATGCTGGACACTGTGGCAGAAACTGCCCAGCGCCCAGGATCGCCGAGGTGAAATGACACCTGTCCACTCTCACCCACCTCACTGAGTACGACAGGTGTACCGACCCCTCCGCGGGAAAACCCGCCGGAGACGGTACCCCACACGCCTGAGGTATTACGCCTCAAGCTCCCTGTTTCCGGGGAAACCCGTCGACAGAGGAGCCAGCGGAGGAGCCCACTTCAGGTGAAGACCTGAACGGCGCACCTCGCTGGCGGACGCGTACTCGGTGGTTTGCGGTCACTGATCGCAGTTGTCACTCCACGTGGCACTGCGGCCAGTTCTTCCACAGCTGCGGCGGAAACTGCCCAGCCGGCGGAAGAACACCTGACACAGCCATGGTGGAGGATGAACCTCCCCCAACGGCGGCGCCACCGCCAGTGTCGGAAGCGACACGGACGGAAGGCGAACAGACAGCAATGGCAGTGGAGACGACACCAACCGTGCCAGTACAGGATGAACCTGTATCAGCACCGTAGCGCCAGAGGCACGGGATGAACCCGCACCTCAGCGCACATCCACAGCCACTGCACCGAAGCATCAAGGCACACGGACACCGGCGCCTGAAAAAACAGGCGAGGGACGTCCATGCCACCACAGCTCAACCAGCGCGAAGTGCGCGGCCACGCCTGCACCCACACCATCCCCCACGGCTACCCTGGGAAACCCACGGAAGCCGCGAAGGAACGTGTAGGACGACCCTCAGCTCGGGAAACCCTGCTGAAGGTCAACGACGCTCGGCGTCGGGGAGAAGACCCCCGTCCCAGCGTCACCACGCACCTGGGCAAGCAAGCGCGACGCCGAACGGCGGCCTCGGAACTCCGGAAACCGGAAGTCCGAAGGCCCCGGCAAAAAAAAAGCCGGGCGCCCGCACCTTGCAAGCCCACACCGAAATCTGGTGATCAGCCCCCACCGAAAGGCGGTGGTGGTGCTGGCGGCCAGAGTGCTGCATCCTCTTCTCGGGGATCAACCTCGGGACAAGGATTCACGCACGTCGCATCATCCGGCTATGGGAAAACCTCACAGCCGAAACCTCCGTCAAAGGGGCAGGGAAAATCCCGCGCCTCAACAGCCGAGACACCTTCGGAAGACGAAGTTGTCATCGACTGGAACGCGATCAATCAGGATGATCCTGAGATTCATGACCTGAAAAACAGGTACATGATGATCGACCACAAACTGAGGAACAGCAATGCCTCAACCGGTGGATTGAGCCACTGTTCTGTCAGGGCCGAAAATGGTCCTTGATCAGAACGTGACCTGGAATTATTACAATTCCAGATCCCCGTGTTTTGGCCCAATACTTCGGTGAGGAATTCCTCATCGACAAAACAACGGAAAACCGTTTTGTGTGGCTTTGCACTGTATGCCACAAGATGTATAACAGTGCACCTGACTTGGGATTACCCCTCGTCCATGTGTGCAACCCTGTGGATCGGAAATCGTTCCACAAGGATGTATACATCCCCAACTGTGCCGCCTTGTATGCGCCAAGTGCGTGGACAGTTGGACCCACAAGCACAATTTTAGCTACACCGAGCGGACGGTACGAATGTACCAGTACTCTGCGTCAACTGCCTTCGAGGTACCTTCTGGCAAACTGCGGAAGGCGCAGTTCGCACAATCGTGCCAAGTGCCCAGAAGCCACTGGAGGAATATCCACCTTGCAAAAAAGTACAAGGACTTTTTTCAAGTACTCCAACCTCAAGCTTGACGACTACCGCCACACGGGAATGGCCCGTGGGTGGCAGATCGACAGTGGGGCGATACGCCTCGCTGCTGAGGAGGCAGGGGTAAGATTACCTTACCTCTGGGAACAGCGGACAGGGAAAAGATATTTTTCGCCTGTTCACAAACCCAGGACCGAAACGGTCGCTGGTGCCTGCCACAATGGCCACCCGAAAACCACGGGATGACCTGGAAAGACTGGCTTGGGGCCGTATTACGACCCCATACAGTCCGCGGAATGTGCGCATCACATGCCGATTGACTTCCACCGGGGAATGCCCCGCAGGTGTCAGCCAATCACCCACGGATGAATCACTTCATCTGGCCAGCCACTCTGCCCAGGAAATTCTGAGAAGCTGCAATGGTTCCTCGCGGAAAGAGCGAGTGCAACCAAGCACACAGTCCCCGA
>CAAHFI010907282.1:0-14218 GCA_900893395.1 Euglena gracilis
GGGGCCGACCACTCGTCGGCCTTTATCATTTTTCCCCCATGCCTGTCTTCCGCCCTTGGGAATGGCGCGGCATGGGTTCTGATGGGAGGCGTGTCGCGGTTGCATGCGCAGCCGCGAAGCGCATCTCTTACCGAACCCAGGCCCTGGTCCTCAGCCTAACCCTACGTCCTTCACTAACCACAGGCTACCCAGGTGGCCATCGTGGGGTGAACCCTCTTGCAGCAGCTCCTTGGTGAGGGAATTCGCTCTGTCTGAACTCGAAGATCTTTTCAAATCCAAAGATCACAACAAATTCTTTTTGTGTCCAACCATGTGGACTGTCCTTTCTGCATACTCCTTCAACAAATGCCGGGGGCTGACAGGCAAACTAATGAGGGGGCTGTGTGACTAACTCCAAACCTCCTCAAAACAGGGCTACTGCCACCCTTCGCTTTGCAACAAATGCTCCCACGAAACTTATTTTTCGCTGGGTTCTGACATGATAAACATCCCGTGGAGGGCCAACAGCATCCAGCAAATTGTGGTTCTGCTTCTGAGCTCTTTCACAGAAATTTCTGAGAGGTGTTTTGGATGGCTAATTATGTTCTTTAGAAATTTAGTGGGGTCCCAGAAATGGGCATAACCGCAGAAACTAGAATTCTTTTCAATGGAACCAAAAGAGGGGGAAATCTCAAAGAACCAAACCCCGGGAGTAACAAAGCTGCTTCATACACGTTTCTTGTAGTGTTGAGGCTGTGAAAATCCAGATCAAGGATGGCGTTGACCATATTGTGGACTGTGCAGTCCGGCAGGGGCACCCCTCTGTGCAAAAATTGGTCCACCAATGTCCTGAAGGCTGAGTCATACCTTTTGACATTTCCCAGATTTTTTTCTGTAGGTATCGATACTGGACATCGATGTTTCCTGGGATTGAAATATTTTCCGGACACAATCAAGCAGTCCAACTTCCACCTTTGGGGGGGGGGGCGGGGCATGTCCTCCCCCCAGAAATTGGTGAGCAGACCCCACTGGGGGGCACCAGCGAATATATGCTGCCTGGCTGTTTGATTGACATTAATTGGCGCCACAGTGATGTCGAAGCCCAGTGGGATACGACAAGCAGACAAATTTGTTCTGGGATCAGCATTAATCTCTGGACTCAGCGTGGGATGGTGCTTCAGGTAGGGTTTGCATAGACTGTGGGGAGACCCCTTAAATAGGCCTTCACATCATCCACCAGTAAAGTCCCTTGGTGGGGGTATTGACAAATGAACTTGGTGATTTTTTTGTTGCTGGGGTATTATAATCTCCTGGATCTTTTCCCTCCTGGTCGGAGGTCTGCCAATGGCTCCTGGGTGGGAACCCAAACCACCTGCAAATTGATTTGCGTTTATTGGCAATGGTACATAAGGGGTTTTAGGATGGAATTTGGGTTTGGCTTTTGGCATCCACATTTTGTAAAACAGCTTTCTGCTATCCGGCTGTCCATGTGAAGCACAATTGTTTGTTTTGTTTTTGGCAAAGCCCTCACAGTTTGCACAGCAGACATCAATCTTTTTGATTGATGTGCAGGAGTGTATGTCCCCTGACCCTGTTCCCGTTCCACAATGTTCGCGTATCGGAGATTTGAGCTTGAAATTGCCTTTGATCAGGCTTTTGATGACATGAATAAAATCATACAACCTGTGAAGGGAGAGGCAGATCAGAGATAGGATGGGCTATTCGTACTTCTGAAGTTTGTGTTGCAGAACTTGGAATAGTACTATCTGTCATCTGCCATTGTACGTTGTTTTCCGCCATAGCTGTATTTGGAAAGCGTGACATATTTTTCACAGAACTGACTCGGAAAGCGGTCATTCCTGCTGTTGGGTGGCTCGTAGAAGCCGATTGGATTTGTACCAGAAGCTGTTATAGGTTAAATTCTTTGGAAACACAGTTCCATCGCTTACCGAGCGTCAAAATATGTCCTACTATTTCGTTGCGGTGAATTTCTTTGATGAGTGTTGGCACAAAACGCGGTAACACTGCGTCAAATTTCTCTTTCATTTGGGTTTCGTCTAAGTGGTGTTCTTTGGCAGCCAAACAAAACCATTTTGAGTACCACATGTCTATCAACTTCCATTTTTGGTCATGTAAGGCATATTGCCGCCATTTTTTCTCATGAATGATTCTGGGAAACAACCTCGAACATGAAGAAGCATCTTGCTCTACTAAATCCTCGCTCAGATGACCAGTTGTCCTGCGCGTTCTTTCTCACGTTTCGTAGGCAATCTGTGAACTCCATTTTAATTACCTACGGGTTTCCGTCCTGGGTTGGTCGCTTCAAATTCCAGTAGTATTACCAGTCACGCCAAAACTGTTTCCATGTGGCAGGGTCACCGTCCCATTGGGGCTTCACTTTTTTCCGCGATTGTGATGGGGACTTTGAAAATCTTTCTGAGTAACCCGTGGTCCTTCGGTTGTGTTCATCAGGGAAGGGCCCCGGCGCGATATCGCACCATGTGTGGTTAAACTGGCTGTTGCACCAAGTGTATGGTTGGGGAAATTATGCGAATCTGCATGGCACACAGCATCGTGTGTACCACTGGTGCCGTGTAAACTGTGGTTTCGCGAACGCGTGAATGGAGTGCGGATGCGCATTGAGGGGGTGAGGTGCAACATGGCTGTACCGGTAGGGCTGCCAAGCGTATTTGCGAGGAATGACCATATCCATGTGTGCGATTGCGGCTCATACCATGAACTAGGTCGGACTCATGAATCTGTTGATGTAAGGGTGAGGTAGGTCTAAATTTTGTCGGAAAACCCGACTCTTCATCCGAAAGCTGGTCCATTGGGATTGGTAAGGATAAGGGGGGAACAAACTGCATGAGCAGGAAACGCGGTTTGTTGGCAATGTGCCGGTCGAGAAAGGGTTTTCCCCAATTTATGCACATGCGTGTGGGGTACAAAGCTTCCAAATTGTTGGGAATGAAAGTGTAAATAAATCGCGGCATCACCGCTCAGTTGTTAAATGCGGAGTTGCGCTTCCTGAAAAGCAGTTGCAAGGGTGGAAAACTGCTCCAGCGTACTAAATTGTCCCAAACCAGGATACTCGGTGGATCATGCAAATTTTGATACAGTTTGTGGAAATATTGCCGTGGTTAGCTCCAAATGATCGGATAAAGCCTTCAAACTACGTTGGAAGTAGAAAAACACCGCATCACTGCGGGATTGAGTTTCAAGTGCTGTCTCACATAAACTTTTAATTTTTGTGGCAATTGTTCATACAAATTCGTCTAAAATGAGTCCATGCAAGGTAATGCAGGAAAATAACCCATATCGGGTGGTGCAGCAAATTGTACCATAGGACTTGGATTTGTGAGTGCATGGGGAGGATGTTGAAAAAAGCACGGTGTTTCTAACCCACCCACCGAAAAAAGTTGTCTTTGTGCAAACGCCTCAGAGTCAAATTTGCCTATCGGCAAAATTGCGAGATCCCGTTGGGGAGAATAGCTTTCAGCCGATCGGGTTTCCACCAGAACGTGTTGTGCCCGTTGACCAATGGGTTGCACCACAGAGCACACCAATTGAGTATCAAGGATTGATTAGTTCTTTGAGAATCACTTTGCATGAACTGTCACAACAGGAGTAAATGCTCCAATCAAAGCATTCCTCGTGCTCTATTGAGCATCTCCCCACCCTAATCTGCAGCTCTATCGATCATCCCTCCACCCAAATCTCCAGGTCTATTAAGCATCCCCCCACCCAAACGTCCAGATTGGTGCTTGAGCTCTGCATACTTATATTTGCAGAAAAAAACACAAAACCAAACCTCGAAAAAGAAAGAAAAGGAACAAACTTAGAAGGATATGGCAGCGTAATACTGCCCAGGGCCTCCTGAAGCTTGTACCTGTGCGTACAAGTTGGCTCCAATCCGCTTGAGGTTGCTGTGTAGCCTCTAAGCTCAGGGCCGCCCACTTTTTGAAGACAGCTTTTGAGATAGGGGGGGAGAAATGGGCGTAGGAACATAACCTGAACTGCTACCAAGTGGACGTCCCCTGACGCGGTTCCCAGAACCTGTCGGCGTACTTACACCCTCCCTTGGGAACAAAACCAGGAGAGTAACAAGAAGGTAAAAGTCTTTCTCTGAACTATTACTTTTTTTTGCCTTGGGCTTATGCAGAGCACCAGACAAACCAGGTGTGTCTTTGAAAGGTCTGGTCCACAACGTTCTCGTATCAAAGATCTTGGCTTGAAATTGCCTTTGATCAGGCTTTTGATGACGTGAATAAAATTATACCACCTGTGAAGGGAGGGGCAGATTCGAGGTAGGATAGGCTATTCCTTTTTCTGCAAATTTGTATTGCACAACCTGGAATAGTACTATGTGGCATGCCATTGACAATTCTGCACACATTATATATTCGCAGTGCCATGTTCATGATGCCTGGTACACAGAAAGACATGCACGACCCTCAAGAAACCTTGGACTTTTTGACCTGATTTTTTGTCTAGCCCCTCCCCACTGCCAGGTGCTGCTGTCTGAGAACAATTCTTGTGATGCCGGGGATTGAAATGCCATGCACACACCTGGCTGCAAAAATTCTTTCACTTCCATAATTTGATCCTTGATCCCTTGTGGAATGGTTAGGTTGTTGTCCCAACCCCACTTGGTGTGTAGCTCCACCATTTTGAAAAGTTGATCGGTCAGCATTCTTGTTAATGGCATCGAGACTAAAAAGCTTCTGACTTGCCCACAAAAGAACTCAGTTTTCTACAGCTCACTTTTTTGTGACACACAGACTCTCATGACAGTCGGAAAGTTTTGTGTCAGGCTGCTTATACCAAAGCATGCATCTTGAAACTGCCATTTCCCCCCAGTTGCATGCAAACGTGTTTTTCCAGGCTTCTGTGCAGTTTTAAGTGAAGGTAAGCATCTTTCAGATCGATTTTTCCACAGAAGGAACATTTTCCTAAATATTGGTAGATGTTTCTCATGTGCTCCAATGTGAACTTCTGGGGAGTGTGGTGAAATGGAGATTTAACTGTCGACAGTCTGAAATTAGCCTTTCCTTTGTGTTTTCCCTTTCTTTTTTTAAATGACGAAATAAGCGACAAAATCTTTTGCCTCCTCTGGGGGATTTGCCTGGTTGCCCCTGAACATTCGTGTTCTCCCAGAATTTTCTGGGCAGTTATTATTCCTTGAGAGGTTTTGAATGGAACTTTTAAGGACATCTGAGGGGGGAGGGGAAGGTCTGTAATAACCCCTTTCCTTATCATGTTTAGTACCTGTCTGCTGGCCCCAGCCTTTATCCAATGGTGAATGCTGGCGTGCAAGGCTCTGTAAGGGGCAAACCTGGGTGTAATGTGTCTGGGGATTTCGCAGGCCCCGTCACTGGGTTCCTTCCCCTTGGATGCCCCATCACCTCGATCCCTTCTGGCTGTCATATCACTGGGACTACAGCTGACCCTGCTTTGGGGCTTCTCAAACCCACGCTTTCCCCCTGTTTTGGAATGATGCGGGAAATTCTGTGTCTGCAGTCCGGAGGAAGTGTGGGCGGCGGGCGGCAGCCTGGCGCCTGTGCACCTGAATTAACGTATTTCCCTCCCCTTCCGCTACTTTTTTTTACCTGCAAACGTTCCTCCCCTATGTACGTCCAAAGCTTTCCCTTTTCCCCTTTCTGGAGAATTTCGAAGAAACCTTTCGCTTTCTCCTTGGTGTGCAACCTACTTATGAAAGGTAAAACTCATTGGAGTAACAAAAACTGGTTTTTCTCTTTTTGTTCCCAATTCCCCAAGAGGAAAGGCACAATGCAAAGGCTTCAGATGTTTCCTCCGAATCCAAGTTCGACTGTTCTGAGGGTTTTTCTCTCTGGTGAACCAAAACTGGAAGCTCGTAGACAATGAAGCAAAGGAGTACCACCTGTGGGGGAAGGAGTGAAAAGTGCTGACGTGTGCAGGGGCAGATCCCGGTTGAGTCTGCCACGATCGTGCCAGCTGTGGTTTCCACAGTGGTGCGATCGTCACTGAACCTACTCTGCAGGTACCCTACAGAGCTGGGACGTGCCTGGTACACATCCCCCGCTCAGGGCCACGCCCGATTTCCTTCTTGGACCAGGGATTCCCAGGTCCAAGCAGGATATCTGAAGCTTCTACGGTGGGGTTCACTACTCCATTTGGTGTCTCTCTTTTCCGCATAGCATCATCCACCCAAAGCCCAAAACGCGCAAAAGGTTAGCTGCTTTCCGCGGTTACCTATTAGACGTTTCGGCTTGGGTGGGGTGTGAACAAGCCCACTTTGGTAATCGGGGCTGGCAGGTTTCCTGTCAAAGTATCTCATCCACCAAATTGGGTGAGCCAAAGGCACACGTGGTTGGTCAAGCGTATTCACTCAAAACCCGAAGGGAGATGTGTGGAAGGGGGGGGAGGGCACGCTCCTTTCCTGTTCATACCCTGATAAGGCTCCTAGGCGGTCATACCGCACTAGGAAACAAAAGAGCGCTTACAGAACCGACTGCCGGCGACAGCTTTGCGGTGGGGTGAAAGAAGGGAGGAGAGGGGGGGTTGCTTAAGCCAAAACAGAATTTTCGCTGTCTTGCAGACATAAGGGGCCTTAGGGCCGAAAAGTGAAACTTTGGACTATTATTATGGCATGCGCGCTGTGTGCTGTGTGACTCTTAGCGGCTTGACAGGTATCCCGGCTGCAGAGGTCTTCACGGCAGCAGGTCCTCCACGACGTGAAATGTGGCGCTTACCTCCTGCAGACGGGTTCCGTCCGCACGGCCAGTGGTGGAGGGGGGGGTGTGCTCATGGTTGCTTACATCCAGAGCTCGTGTTTGTGTCATACACCCGGGCTCATCTCATGGCTGTTTAGCGTTTTCCGCTACCATCCATGATCCTCCTGGTGTATCCAGGGTCCATGAAGGCGCTTACCTTACACGGGGTCTGTTAATGCCGTTTCGGCATCATATCCTCTCCAACCGCCAGTAATCATGGAGGGCGTCCAGGGGGGCTTCCACCAGGACCATTTGGATTTGCTGTGGTGGTGGCCTGTCGACGAGCCAAGTTTCTGCCGATTCGTATTCGAAATCTTTTGCCACCCAATCCCGAATCCATCCTTCGGGGACTGCGTGCTTGGTTAAACTCGCTCGTTTCGCGAGGAACCGCTGCAGCTTCTCACAGTATTTTCTGGGAAGAGTGGCTGGCCAGATAAAATAGTTCATCCGTGGACGGTTGGCTGACACCTGCGGCCGCGTGGAAGTCAATGGGCATGTGTTGTGCACATTCCACGGGGACTGTATGGGGTCGTACTATGGCCCAAGCCCGTATTTCCAGGTGAAACCGTGGTTTTCGGGTGGCCGTTGTGGCAGGCACTGGCGACCGTTTTGGCCCTGCGTGGTGAGCATTTGCAAAAGCATCTTTTCCATGTCTGGTGTCTCCCAGAGGTAAGGTAATCTTACCCATGCCTCCTCAGCAGTGCGGCGTATCGCCCCACTGTCGATCTGCCACCCATTGGCCATTCCTGTGTTGCGGTAGTCGTCAAGCTTGAAGTTGGAGTACATGAAAAATTCCTTGAACTTTTTGTGCAAGGTGGAATATTACTCCAGGGGCTTCTGGCGGCTTACCACGATTGTGCGAACTGTGCCTTCCGCAGTTTGCCAAAAGGTTCCCCGAAAGGAGTTGACGCAGAGCAATGACACATTTGTGCAATCCCGCTCCGTGTAGTGGAAGTTGTGCTTGTGGCTCCAACTGTCCACGCACTTGACACATACCAAGGCGGCACAGTTGGGGACGTGTATGTCCTTGTGGAACGATTTTCGATACACAGGGTTGCATACGTGGACGAGGGGTAATCCCAAGTCAGGTGCACTGTTATATGTCTTGTGGCAGACAGTGCAGAGCCACCAAAAACTGTCTTCTGTTTTGTCGACGAGGAGTTCATCGCCGAAGTATTGGGCCAAAAAGCATGGCCATCTAGAATTGTAATAATTCCAGGTCACGTTCTGGTCGAAGGAACATTTTCGGCCTTGACAGAACAGTTGCTCAATCCATCGATTGAGACATTGACTTTTCCTCAGTTTGTGGTCGATTCCCATGTCTTTCAGGTCCACGTGTCGTTCAGGTCAGGGGTCTCAGGATCATCCCGAGCGACCTTCCATCCATGAGTGACCATCACATTCAAGTCAATGACAATTTCGTCTTCCGTGGGTGTTTCAGCCGTTGAGGCGCGGGATTTTCCCTGCACATTTGACTGAGGTTTCGGCTGTGAGGTTTTTCCAGAGCCCGATGACGTGACGTGCGTGAATACTTGTCCCGAGGTTGATCCCAGAGAAGAGGATGCAACGCCCTGGCTTCCAGCACCACCACCACATTGCGGTGGGGGCCGGTCACCAGATTTTGGTGCGGGTTTGCAAGGTGCGGCGCCTGGCTTTTATTTGGCCGCCGCGTTCGAGCTTCCGGGTTCTGGAGCGTCCGAAGGCTGTCTTTCGGCGTCGCGCTTGCTCGCCCAGGTGCGTGGTGACGCCTGGGATGGTGGTGTTCTTCCAGATATCGAGCGTCGTTGTCCTTCAGCAGTTTCCCGAGCTGAGGGTCGCCCTACATGCTCCTTCGCGGCTTTCGTGGGTTTTCCAGGGGTAGCCGTGAGGGATAGTGTGGGTGCAGGCGTGGCCGGCGCACTTCGTGCTGGTTGAGCCTGTGGCGGAGGCATGGACGTCCGCTAATCCAGTTTTTCAGGTGCCGGTGTCCTCGTGCGTTGACGCTTCTGTGCAGCGGTTGTGGTTGTGCGCTGAGGTGCGGGTTCATCCTGTTCCTCAGGTAACGCTGTCGGTGCTTGCACGGGTTCATCCTGTACTTGCAAGACTGGTGTCTTTTCCACTGCCATTGCTGTCCGTTCGTCTTCCGTCCGTGTCGCTTCCGACAGCAGCGGAGGAGGTGCCGTTGGGTGAGGTTCATCCTCAACCATGGCTGTAGTATCAGGTGTTTCTTCCTCCAGCTGGGTATTTTCTGCCGCAGACGTGGAAGAACTGTCTGCTGTACCACGTGGAGTGACAACTGCTATCAGTGAACGCAAACCACCAAGTATGCGTCCGTCCAGAGATGTGCACCGCTCCGGCCCTTCAACCGAGGTGGGCTCATTCGCTGGTTCCTTTGTCGACGGAGTTTCCCCGCAAACAGGGAGCTTGAGGCGTAAGGCCTCAGGCATGCGAGGTACCGTCTCCACCGGCGGGTTTTCCCGCAGAGGGTCGGTACACCTGGCGTACTCAGTGAGGTAGGTGAAATTGGTACAGGTTTCATTTCACGTGCCGACGATCCTGGGCGCTGGGCAGCTTCTGCCACAGTGTCCAGCATCACGACAGATAGGCTACAGGTTTCCTGTGCCAGAGGTTCCGCTGGCAGAGGTTCCTCCCGGCCATTGGAGTCGCCTGCTCTTCCTCCTCCGCTTCCGGAGCAGACTCGGCTGTGTGTAGCTGTGCTGCAGAACGCGGGTCATTCTCGCTTCTGTAGCACGTCCGTGCATCTGACAGACGGTAAAAGCTTATACTTTCACTCCTGTAAGAGTTCGGGGTATGGCGGCAGCCATGTCGGCCTTACCCAGCTTCCTGGTAAAGGCTGTGGCTGGCCCTCGTCGGTAATGCGGAGGCCTCCCCTCTGCGCCCGACGGCTTTCACCCATGCCGTTCTCGCCTGTGTCTTCCAGAAAGGCGGGCAACGGCAGAGCATTCCGAGGCTAGCTTATCCTGTGCGCCGCGACAAAATGCTCGAAGTTCTCATACTTCAGGATATTCCCGAGCCGGTTTTCGAGCTGCTCCTGGAGGACAATCTGGGCTTCCTGCCAGTCCGGCCGCAGGTTCATCCTGCGTCGGTCTGGGTCATTGGGTCTGTCTTCTACCTCGGTGTTTCCCCGAGGTAATCCACTTCGTGTGGATTTCCACATCGGTGGTCATGTATTCCAGGAAATAGATATAGACCTCTAGGACGTAGGTAATCCACGCCTGGTGCAGGCTTGTTCCAACGAAATATTTTCTGCGGTTGATGTTTCAGCAACTTTCTTTCTTGCGTTCTAATCTGGGGATCACCGTTCCCCTTACCCTTGCCTTTCCCTTTGCTCTTACCACTTGTGTTTGACAGGAAATCGCACGTCATCCCATTAGTCCCAGTATTCCAGGTCTTCTGGTGTGTATACGGGGTAGGTGACGGACTCCGTGTTAGGCGTTGGAGCAAATTATTGTGGGCGTCCCCACGATTTGAATGAATAGGCGCGACTGGGGGTGTTCGGGGTTCCCGACGTGCCCGTACTGCCGTCACAACTGTCGCTAGCGATGTTTCCTCATCAGCGTCGACGTGCATCGCCGAGGGCGGATTTTACGACCTCGGCGAGCGGAGCTGTGGCTGCGGCGTCAGATTTTCCGGACCGCAGTCACGCTTGCCGGCGGCAGAGCTTGTGGGTCGTGCCGATGGCGCTTCCGCTACAGCAATGTCTCGCTGTCGCACTGGCTTACCTGATCGTGATGGGACTGGCATTCCGGTGAGAGCCGCCACAGCACATTGACATCATACTGTTGGCGGTCGTCCCTTGTCATTTCCGCTCGGGCAGGGTATCCCTGTCCGGCGGAAGTTGGGGGCTGACGTGCGATCTGCTTCTGGATCGTCACAGCATATTCATACTGTCGACGCTCTTCCTCTGAATCGAACGGCCGGCTAGTCCACGGGTTGACAGGTTCATCTCGTACCTGGTGGACCTGCGCCACACGAGGCGCTGCCGCGGATTCCCGCGGAAGAGCTCTTCGAGCACGGGCAGACGTCGCGGGACGATTTCCATCCGTTTGGCGTCTTGGCATAGGGTCAGGAATGGTTGGGTGGGGTAGGTGGATCTCGTGGCACGGGCCTGTCCGCATAAACAGGCGTAGGTGACGCTTCCTGGGGGTAATCCCCAGAGACGGTGCACTGAGAAACATGCTGCTGTGTGGGGTAATCCCGCCGGGTAATGCGCTCAAAGGTTCGAAATATGCTTTCTTTCATGCGTGGCTGTTCTCTCCGGACAGGAACTTCTCCTACCCCTTCCTCGGGTAATCCGGAGGAGTGAGCACAAAAACGTGAAAATGCGCGGTGTAAGTGCAAACCGGTGGTACTTGCCGTGCTAAGTGTTGCGGGACTTCCACTCCCAGGTCACACATGGTAATGTCCATCGCGAATCCCGACGCGTTCGAGTCGGTGCAATACACCGAACCAGACGTCATTGCCTGGGCGCACATAAACCACAGAGCTCGAAGGGTGTTCGCGATGTTCAAAATTTGGCGGAAGTTGTCATCCCACAGTTCCTGTGTGAGGTGGTCCGGTGCCGGGGCTGCGGCCATGAACATCACCCGGTTCACCGACTCCGCCGCGCGGTGGATCATCACGCCCGCTTACGGAGGGAGGCGACGAGAGCCTGATGGCTGAAATGGCCGCCCTTCCGCGGGCATAGTGGTCATCCTGCTACAGCTGCCGGCTTCAGGCTTTCCCTGAGCCGCAGTCCGTGCAGGCGGCTGTGTACCGTATAGGCAGGCATATTGGTCTGGGTGAGGGTGAGTGGTTGGCTGGTAAGGCGTTACTCCGCCTGGCTCCCTTCCGCCGGGCGGCACGATACCATCCAGGGTCGGTACGGTGGCCTGGTTGGGTTGTTGGCTGTAACGTGGTAAGGGTAACTTTCCCTTCTTGACCATTTTCGGTACAGAAAAATTCTGTGGAAAGAAAGAATGATAAGGTTTATTAATAAAACGGCATAAAACTACGTGGTTTCCCATGCACTGTCAAAAACTTGACATGGAAGTATCGAGGTCATGCTTTTTGCCCCACAGCTTTCAACCTTGCTGGACATACCCAGCAAACTGCTTGCTGGCTCCCAAGTGTCCTGCTCGGGTCCATAAGAGTTCCAGCGGACTTTCCAAAGGTGCATACCTTTGTCGATTTTGTTTTCGAGGATTTTATCGACTACTGTTGGCCGCAGGCTTTCGCCGGCAGCCACAAATTGCCAGAAAGTGCAAATCCCAACCTTCAAATTCTTTTTCTTTTCACAGAGCTTCATGGATTTACCACAATCTTTGGCAAAGGAGGGATAATTGTATTGAATTTTGCACTTACATTCTTGGCGGAATCGGACGTGTGTATTACATTGCTGGTGGGCTTTGAATTGCATTTGCACATTAGTCATTGACGTCAAATTGGTTATTGAAGTCAACAAGGAGACAAGTCAAGTAAAGAACCTACAACACCGCCACCACCTCTTCCTCTACAACGCCTCCCCTCCTTGCCCCAGGTTGGCACATTTTAACGTTCCATTTCAGTTCTCACGGTTCACTTTAATTTTTTCACTCTCAAGTTACTTTCAGTTTCAGTGTTTGTTTCGGGATCAGTGCGTTGCTTGGTGGTTTGTGCTACCTTCAAGTGTGAGTGAGAGTGTGAGTGAGAGAGAGAGATTGAGATTTCATTCAAAATTGTAGATTTTTCGATTTTCACCAAATTTTCAGGAAAAATTACAAAAAAGATCCTATGCACCGGCTGGGGTTGGTGAACGCACCTGGGTGAAATAATTGGGGTTGGATTAAGCCCACCAATTTCCCGAGAAAGCGCAGGCCCCAACCCGGAAACACCCACCCCCCTGCAGTCGGTGGTTACCCACGACGGCGAGGACCCCCCGCCGAGGGGGGCCTCGGCCAACCGGGACACGCCGGTCGCGGGGGCGACAGGCGGCGCACAGGGGGTGGGAAGAGTGAATGGTACGCAGAGGTTGCTTCAATGACTCTGTCAGTGAACATTTTTTTGTTCGATTAACGGCAAATCAGAGACCCTGAACATGGTTAGCAGAGGCCAGCTCACTGACTTCATCAGTGAGGATTTTTCAGATTCGGTGAACATCGTCGCACAGATTTGTTCCGTTGGCTCTGGCAGCAGAAACAGTGCAAACGTTTCAGTTTCGGTTAACATGGCAAGCAAAGGTTGTTTCACTGACCCTGTCAGTGAACATTTTACAGAGAAGTTCGACACGCTTGCAGAGGTTTGCTCTGGATGCCGTGCCAGCAGAATGGCACATGAGGACAGTTTCACCAACCCTGTGGTCTGTGAATTTTCAGAAGAATATGCAGAAATCTGCTCGTCTCGAGGTCAATCTCAATTTGAGGTTGTGGTGAACATTTTCTAAAATCTGTGGCAGAAAGCTGCTTTCAGAATGAAAAGGATACTGAATTTTCTGCAGCCCAGTTTTCAGAATCTACGGCATCATTGCGAATTGTGACGGAATCTGTGGCAGAAAACACTTTTCAGAATGCAGAATCCTTATTGTCTTCAGAATTTTCAGAAACAACACAAAAATCAGAATCTGATTCAGAATCAGAGAAGGTGTCAATTACATGCATGAGGCATCACAGTGGCAGGGGCAAAAATTTACAGGTGGTATCACTGCACAGCAGTGACGATGAACCATACCCCCCAGCGTACGAAAGCGAAACAGAGGAAGAAAAAAACTGCTGAAAAAGATATAATTCAGGAAATGGTTATGCAAAGAATGAAGTCTGCTGGCATGTGACCAATAAATTTTTCAAGTTTTCAGCAAATTTGGGTGGCGTCACGAGACAGCAGACCAGGTCCAGAACAAACAAATTTGTGTTTAACAGCCCAGCCAGAACCATCGGTGTTAACACGGAGTTCATAGTCGCAAGCAGCACAGCCGGCTGCAGCCCAGCCGCAGGTTTTTCAGGCAACCCAGCCGTTTTCGCTTGAGATATCTGTCCCAGCCCAGATGCCTGTCCGAAACCAGCAAGATGTGGAAATGGATTCGGGCCATGTCCAATCTAATGATGACTGGAACACTGGGGTGAAGAAATCAGTTGCAAAATTGAAGGTTTACAATGCAGAGGTTTGGTGCAGGAAGGGGAAAATCCTGAGAAAACAGATGAAAATCTGGTGGGTGATGCAGAAAACAGCCAAATCGGGCATTGGCCAGGTTACAGGGGCAAACATTGAATCTGGTGAATGAGGCATTGGACATGCATGCTCAGCGAAAGGCTGATCACATTGCCATGATGAAGCATGTAATTCAGGCTGAACTGAGTGCAACCGTAAACGACTTGCTGTTGCAGTTCCTGCAAAATGGTGAAATGGTGCAAAATCTGGCCCAATGCCAAAGGCATTTGTTGAGTGTGGAAATGGAAAGGCAGTTTGATGAAAAAGTGAAGAAAGTGCAGGATGGAATAAACACTTTTTATGAGGCCCAGGTTGAGGAGTTG